>CABHPQ010176012.1:0-84891 GCA_902168405.1 Peromyscus aztecus | reverse complement strand
GATGGGCAAGGTATGAAATCTCAGATCCCACACCCACTACCTTGCTTTCTCCAGAAAAAAAATATACTTTCTGTCTCAGGTATGATTTATATATGACATACTTGTCACTGGCATTTCCCAGGAAGTCCTGGCATCTAGTTTCATTCATCCCCAAACAGTCCCAGATACTGGGGACCAAGTAATCAGACATCTGAGCCTGTGGGAACACTCACATTCCTGCCACCACATTTCCTGTGAACTAAATGGAGGCTTCAAATGTCCTTTCTGTGATCCTGCACTCAACGGTCATTAATTTTTATTATCACCAGCAGCTATGCATGGGAATGACAGTTCATTTTGTCAACTGCTTTGAACAATAACATATAGATAGCAGTTTTGTGATCTGTCAATCTACTTAAACAACACTACATTTTTCCTTGGGATCTAAGATCCTCTCATCCATGGCATTTTCAGTGTGGTTAGAGAACCAGGCCTGAATTATTATTGTGGAACAGGCCTTAGCACCAAACACAGCGCATTGGACTGACACCATAACGTGTGCTCCTCTATTGTATCCTTGTGTATCTCTTAACAGCTGGTCAATATTGTGTTCTGTGGGATTTTCAAGAGGGTCAGACACTTAATGTCCATTCCTTGATGTCCACATTGCACTTGATATTGTGAAATCTGTCCCATAAAGAAGATGCTCCAAACAATGGCAGCATTTCCATCCTGTTGGTGTTTTCTCCCTGCTGGGTGTTAAAAGAGGTCAGGTAAAGGAACCTGTCCACATCGGTAACAATTTCTTTCTTTTTTTTTCTTGCCATTATTTTTCATGAAAATTATAAAGCCACTGTGCACCACATGATCATGATTGAACCTTTTCCACATGTTTTGGTTGGCAGTGAAGTATTGAAGTTGGAATTGTAATATTTACAGATGAGATCAGTTTGAAGAGAAACTTAGCTGAAAATTGACCTTTAATAGTTAGTACAAATAAGAAACCTCCATGGTGTCTCAGGAATATTTGTTTACTCTTCTGCTCCAATTAAAAACTGAGAGTGGAGAGCACAATGTTCTCTACACATTTGTCTTAATTTCTTCACTGTGACAGATTGTGCTTATGCATGCTCTCTAAAATAAAATACTGCAGAGTCCTCATTTAGTATCCAGTTTATGAATACCCAGAATGAATGTGCTGCTCTTAACAGTCTGTGAATATATTCCAACAGTAGATGTATCTATGTAATGAAGATATTTACTTAGTATTTAAGTAGTTCTGAAAATTGAGATACTATGAGTATCATTTCAAATACAGCCTGGGAACATGACTTCATCACTGTTCTATTGCTGTGAAGAGACATCATGACCATAGAAACTCTTATAAAAGAAAGCATTTAATTGGGAGTTTGCTTATAGTTTCATGGGTTTAGTTCATTATACTCATGGTGGGGGTCATGGCAGCTCACATTCATACATGATTCTGGAGAAGTAGCAGAGAGTTCTGTATCCTGATCTGCAGGCGTGGGGGACTCTGGACTTGGCACTTGCTTTTGTTACCTCAAAGCTCACCCTCAATGACATACATTCTTCAACAAGCCACACTTTTAAATCTTTCAAATAGTGCCACTCTCTTGTGCCTAAGCATTCAAATATATGAGCATTTGGGGTCCATTTTTATTTAAACCACTATGGATCATTATGGAAGATTCTTTCTTCAGTGCATCATCCCAGAGTGAGGATCCTGTATTAAAACATGAAACATCCTCACCTGCAGAAAAGGTTGAGGTACAAAAATCAAGCTGTTGCTCTCTCCACATCTCTCTCTGTTCCTCTCTTTCTGTTTCCTCTCTGCCAGGCCTGGCTTCTCTGTCCTATCCCCTCTTCTTACTAATAAAGCCCATTCTAACTCTGGTAAAAAAAAAATCATGCTGTCAATGTGACAATGGGACTAGGTTCAGTTCCTAGCATATAAAAATTATGATGCACAACCTCCTAGAAATCTGGTTCCAGGATTTTTGATACACTTTTTTCTTCTCTGAGGACATGAGGCACACACACATGGCGCACATGTTTATATACAGAACAGACACCTCCTATACACCTATAATAAAATACTTAACTAAGTAATTAATTAAAATAAAATAATGTTCAAGAATATTTTAGTTTCAAGAGGGAAATAGGATTCAGAATACAAAAGGACCTTGAAGACAAGAGACAATACAAAAATCAATTAAAATTCTTCAAAGAGATCACAGATGATCGCTAAAGCTGAAAGTGGTGTGCAGCAGAAGCCTGTAACATACCATATCCATTATGGACACAAAATTTATCAAACCCAGTTATTTGAGTTTACCTTGACCAGGAACTTCAGGATGATCAAGGATGAGAGACAGAGTTTACTAAAAAGAGATTTTTAACATAGATTTAAGCATGAGGGTTCACTGAAAGTGAAGTAGTTAAGGAATAGTGTACTACTACGTTTTTGCCAACTTTGAAGCCTGCATCAATGAGGGTTCACCCACAAGAGTGTGAGTGACAATTACTGGATCATAGGGAAGGGTGTCTGTTATATTAAAAAGATTACATTAAAGGAAAGCTTAAAAGATTGCTGGGTGCCCACAGAGACATGAAGGTGTGCTGGATGCCTTGAAGTTCCTGTTACAAATGGTTGTGAGCTATCATATGGTGCTGGGACTCGAAGTCATGGCCTCTGAGAGAGCAGCAGGTGTTCTTGATCATTGGCCCATTTCTTAAGTCTGTAAACCAGATTTTCTTGATTCTGCATTTCTGGTATGTATTTTATGCATTTTTTAAGTTGCAGAGTCAGAGGATTCTATATTTTTAATTATCCTAATATTGGTTCTGACAAGTACATCTTCTTTATAAGTCATCCTCAAAATACATTGATTGGGATGATGTTATTTTAAGGGGATATTAGCAACTTTTCTTTTTGCCAGCAGAATATTGAGACAAGAATCCTAGACTGCCCTGTAGCAGCCAGAGTCTGTGCTGAGGTCCGTGGCTCCTGTTAATCTTGGGTCTCTTGACTGCCCAGAGTCTGCACTGCCACATGGGCCCAGACTGAAACCTGGAGACCATGCTGCTGCTAGGTGTGGTGATATTGTGTTCCCCAAAATATTGTCCACCCTAACAAACTTATCTGGGATCAGAGAACAGAACAGTCACTAGATACAGAGGCTAGAAAATGGTGGCACTCACACCTTTAATCCTAGCCTTCTGGAGGCATGGATCTCTGTGAGTTCAAGGCCACACTGGAAACAGTCAAGCATAGACACTCATGCCTTTAATCCCAGGAAGTGATGGCAGGAGGCAGAAAGGTATATAAGGCATGAGGACCAGAAACTAGAAGCTTTTAGCCTGGTTAAGCTTTTAGGCTTTTGAGCATCACAGTTCAGCTGAGATTCATTCTGGATGAGGACTCAGAAGCTTCCATTCTGAGGAAACAGGATCAGCTGAGGAACTGGCGAGGTGAGGAAGCTGTGGCTTGTTCTGCTTCTCTGATCTTCCAGCACTGACCCCAGTACCTGGCTCCAGGTTTGTTCTTATTAATAAGATCATTTAAGATTCATGCTGCAACTAGGTCCATTCAGATCCGAGAGTCCTACACTACTGCCTGAGGCCATGGTGTCATCTGGCTCCAAACTGCTGTCAATGACCACATCTGGGTCTGTGGCCTTGCATCAGCTGGGGCTGGGTGAATGTCTACTATACGTGTTACCACAGTGGGCTCATAGAAACCATGTGTTGAACCATGTGTTGAAGTATAAGGGCCATGCTGAACTGGCTCCAACCCTCATTGTACTGCAGTGATCTGCCCACCCACCCTCCACAGAAAAACTGACCCTGAACTTCCCTAGCTCTGGGATACCAGACCCTGATGATCTCATCTTGGAAAAACCAGCCTAATCTTTAATAGGAGAATTTGGACCCTACACTTGGGATTGTTCACCTACCCCTTACCGCCAGCCTGGGAGAGTAGACTGCACCTTTCACTTGAGAAGAGTGTTCCTAGAGGCCTGGACTGACCAACTCAACTGTGACCCAGGCACATACCCAGGGCCTGGAGATGGCACATCCCCAACACGTACCCCATTTTTGACCTGCTGGAATGTGGTAAGGGACTGATCCTGTGAAACCATAGCCATAGGATCTCCATGTTTTGGGGAAAGAGCAGGATAATAGAGAGGTTTATCTCATTTTTATTCTTTTTTAGCTTTCCTTTTGTGGGGACAATACAAGAGTGAGCGACAGATACAGGAATGATGAGTGGGGTTTGTGGTACATGATATGAAATTCCAAAAAAATAATAAAAAAGAAAGAAAATCTTCAGACATCTCATGATGATGAGTAAGAAAAAGGATAAATTCCACTGCCCACCAGTAGAGCAGCCTGAATCCAATCAGACAGTGCACACACTTTTTACAACATATCAGACAACCTTGCAGGAAAGACTGGACCTGAGATCATAATTATTGAGAAATTCACACCTCAATTGGGATACCTTAGCTATGCATCTTATTCCTCTCTTTACAGATAAACTTCACCCTAGCACTCTAAAGATAGACTTGGGGTGGAAAGATCCCGGGTCTGTTTGTACCTCTGTCTAGTGTGGCCACATTGGATACTTGGCATTTTTGTGTTTTTCAGATTTACTTATGTGCTTTTGTGGCCTACTGCTGATATATGGCTGTGTTAGTCTAAAATGTCTGGGTTTAATGCATGAAACATAATGTATTCATAGTTTATATACTAATAAGCTTTCTACCCACATGAAAACAGATTTCTCCTTGATACAAGAACCCAATACCCACCCATCTATACTGAACATTCAAATCTTTACAGTCTATGGGTTCTGTACAGGATGGGGACCATCTGTTGAGTAAATTCACTTTATTTTCTTATTATGCTTTTTCCTTGCAGATGGCTTTACTCAGTTTTTAAAGTCGGGAGACTGATAACTTTTCTCTTATGAAAGGGAATTGGCAGACCCTCCACAAAGTGCAGCATAAGAATGGGCATGAGCTGAGGCCTCCATGCAAGCTCTTGACTGTGTTTTTATGTTTCACCTACTTTTCTATTGTCCTCTGAATCTGAGACAAAACCCAAGAACACCCAAAGCTACCATAATGTATAATGTTCGTGGTATAATAGTATTAAATTCCTCCCATAAGGCAACATTCATGATTCTCAGTCAAAAGAGTGGAATATACCTCTGAATACACACAAGCAACTTCATTAAAAAAAACAGTTTAGATAGATGCTTAAAATTGCCCTCTTATCTTTTTTTCTTTTTTTTTAAACATCAGATGGGACTTTTACTTTCCTTCTTAAGAGTTCCCACCTCTGGCTCTTAAGTTGTCCTGGCTGTTGATCCTCACCTACTAAAAGACATATCATAGAAAGTTCATATGTCATGTTTATAATATGGATAATGTCTTCCTGTGTAATTACGACACATCAATGAATTATGTAATTATTTTCAATAAAAATTTACTTCAATTCTACTTCTTTTTATTTGACTTCTTTTTATTTACTTGACTTTTTTTTTGCTTCTTTGTTTTAGTTTTGTTGTGAGACAAGCTCTCAGTGTGTAGCCCTTGCTGTTTTTGAATTCAATATGTAGAATAGACTGTCCTCTCAATCACAGATATTCACAACAATACCTGGCTCCAGGTTTGTTTTTATTAATAAGACCATCTAACAATTCGTGCTACACCCAAATAGTTTGTGTACAACACAGTTCCTACATCTAAGGCTTAGGAAATCCCACAGACTAGAAAGCATAATGATCATAGGAGAAAAATGTCCATGCTACCTGCTCTGAGACTGCATTGTCTTCATATAACAGAGAAGATGTACCAATGAAAGCTCAACAATATGGTTGCCTAAATAAGACCTTCATAATGTCAGGTCTAATTGATATGTCAATGTGGATGGGTGAAATTTCAGAAGACCACATTAAATGAAGAAGAGGTATAGCAAATTAGTGATGGAAAGAGAGAGGGGGGTCTTTGATATGTCCTTCATGCATATACATGTAGGCGCAATGTCTGAATCTATTGGCAAAACAGAACTCTGGAGGGTATAGGATGCATGCCTACATGTGACTGACAGGAGCTGTGGTTACTTGATGTTGCCTGACATCAAAAGTGGGTGTTTCACCTCACATCCCTATTCCAGTAAAAGATCCAAATTCAAATGTTAAAGCACACTTTCCACTAAGCACTTATCTGATGCAAAAAATCTGTAAATTAAACTATAAAAAACTTTGGTGTTTGTACTCTTATTTCATTAGTCTCAATATGCTTTACTATACATTTTGGTTTCTTGTTTGATATATTGATTATTTAAAAGTTTGTTGTTTGATTTCAATATATTTTGAATTTCCCAATAATTTATTTGTGTGTTAAATACATTTTCCAACCAAATGGCAAAAACTAAAGAAGTACCTAGTGGTTGAGAATAAAGAGAGCAGGTAGACATACTCTTCAGCAAAGCAGATTTTGTATGCTGATTTCCCTTTTGGATACTGAATATGATATGGGCATGTACACTATTGTTGACTTGTAGGGTCCCTTTATTTAAAAATCTACTAGCTATTGCATTTGATCAATTTATAATTTGCTTCAACCTTGACTACCCTCAAGTAATTACAACTCCTTAAAGACATGATCTTATTTTCATTTTAAACACATTTTCATTTCCATATTTAATCAATAAAAATGGGATCAAAATAAATATTAATGTTATTTGTTCATCAATTGAAAGTAAGTGGAAAATTGTCCTAATGAAAATAGGATACACAGCTTATATGAATATTATTTTAAAATTGAGGTTGCTTTTATGTTAACACATAATACAAGAGTTCTTTCAAAACTTCAGAATGAGGGAGGAAGTAAGGGCAGTCATACTGCTTCTAGGATAGGATAAATGTTTGTTTGTTTGGTTGGTTGGTTGTTTATTTGGTTTTTCAAGACAGGGTTTCTCTCTGTAGTTTTGGTACCTGTCCTAGATCTTGCTCTGTAGACCAGGCTGGCCTCGAACTCATAGAGATACGTCTGGCTCTGCCTCCCGAGTGCTGGGATTAAAGGCATGCACCACCACCGCCTGGCTTGCTTATTTATTTATTTATTTATTTATTTATTTATTTATTTATTTTAATAATCTGTACCTCCTAACTGGTTCCTGAATTTACCTCATATTAATCCTGGCCACTGGGGGTCTGAGATAATGAAAAGGATGTGAAGACTGTTGTACCAGTTCTCTGGAGCTGCTTTAATAGATGACCACACATGATGGCTTAATCAACACTAATTCATGGTCTTATTATAACGGAGACTGAAAGTCTGAGACCCAGGCATCAGCAGCTTGCTTCCTTCTAGGGATGGTCAGGAAATCTCTTCCTTAATTAGTATGACCTGTCCAGAGAAGCCGCATGTGTGGAGATCAAGTTTCTAGTATTTTCAAGGCAGGTGTGAAAGCATATCACTTGTCCTCCCGCCACCCCCCCTCCCTCTTCCTGCTGGTTTCTGGTGTTTGCTGAAAATTTTTGGTGTTCCTTGGTGTGTAGACATCTATCTTTTCCATCTTCTATTGATGTGCATCTGTCTCTCTGATCAATTTCCCTCACTTTTTATTTGTGTATGGTACACTTGGAATGTATGTACATATTTGTGAGTATGTGAATGGAGCATGTGTCTGCCACTGCACACATGTGAATGTTGGAGGACAACTTTAGATGTGGGTCTTCTCCTTCCACCTTGATTGAAAGGATGTCTTTTGTTTTCTGTTGAATAAATGAAGCTGGCCTATGAGCTTCTGAGGATGCTCATGTCCCTACCTACTATTGCCCCAGAAAAGCAATGGAATTACAGATGTGCACTATTGCACTCAGCTTTAACATGTTTTGTTTTGTTTTGTTTTGTTTTGTTTTGTTTTGTTTTGTTTTGTTTTGTTTTGTTTTGTCTTCTGGAGATCCAAGCTCTGATCCTCACACTTGCCTGGGAAGTACTTTATCCACTGAGTCATGCCCCCAGACCCACTTTCCCTCATTTTTATAAAGATGTAAGTTTTTTTTAGTAAAATAATAACCCCAATGATCTCGTCTTCAGGAATGTTCTTTAGGTTCTCACTTTGAGGGTACAGTTCATTGCAAAGGACAAGGCATGGTGGCAGAAGCATGTGGTCACATTGCCTCTGCAGTTGGAAAGCAGACAGAGAAGAATGCTCCTGCTCAGCTTGTTTTCTCCCATCTTGGACTTTTATCCATGGTATGGTGCTGCCCACATTTATAATGGGTATTCCTTATCTCAGGTAACCTAACCTAGATAATCTGTAACAGACATACAAAGATCTGTGGTTTGTTTTTGTTTTTTGTTTTTTTTTTGTTTTGTTTTGTTTTGTTTTTTAACAGAGATTGGAAGTATTTGCAGTGAGGGTCCTTGAAAATAGAACATTTGTATGTGAGCCTGCCAGCATCAGACACCCCAGTTTAGAAGGGTAAATTGTACTTTCTTCTTAAGCTGACCTGGATTCTGACTCTTGCTAGAGAGACTCATGCTTTCATCCAGACAGATCCCGAAATGCATTACGGGAACAAGGGTTGGCGTCATCCTTAAGAGGATAGTCATGGCAACCAGGGGATCATTTCTTCCTGCTATATAAGATTCTCTCCTGCTTTTTATAGAATACAGGGAAACTGCAACCTACCACTCAGAGCTATGCATTCAGACAAACAAACTACTCAAGACCATCTCTAATCCCAGCTCAAATCAGGATTCTTTCATTTTTAGAGATGTTATTATTCATATTTTAAAAAAGTTTGAAAATGTTGTAATGAAGCAGACACTTTTTTCATACATTGATTACTGGAGCCTAACTAATTTCTTCAGTCTGTGTTTATAAAACTCTAAATCACAATCTGTCTTTCTGGTCTGATCACCTGAGAATTAGGAGGCTGATTGTTAAAAGTTTCTAGATCTTATATGACTCCCTATCGGCTTAATATAAAGAAATATGAGATTTGTCAAGATGGCTCAGTCAGTAAAATGCTTGATGTGCAAGTCTGAGAACCTGGTTCATAGAATAAGCCACCTTTGGTGGCACAGGTAGTGGGGTGGAAGAAAAAAGAAGATAACCTGGTCTTCACTGCCTAGGAATTCCAGGTAATTGGTGAGATCCAGTTCAGTGAGAGACTGTGTCTCAAAAAATTGGGAGGAGAGTGATTGAGAAGGACAACCTGATGTTGACCTCTGGCCTCCACATTCATACACACACACTGTGCACATTGCATCCACACACATACGTGCACACACATAAAAACACGTACTCACACAAAAGTGATGAATATGATTGTGTTGATGTCACAGTCATTGAACAAGGCATGCCTTCTCAGTGGAAAGTGTGTTGTGCCAAGTGAGGCACTGAGTTTTTCATTATAAAGGGGAAAGTGCTTCTTAACAGAAAGAGTTGTAACCTAACTTCGTCCTCTCTTTTCTTTGGTTTCAGGGAAATATGAAAGTCTTGATACTTAATATTCTTTCTTTCTTTAATTAAAAAGTCTTCTTTCTCTACCCTGAAAATTACATTGTTTCAACTTCCATATTGTATCCTTTAAAATGGAAATCCCTGGAACACAGCGTTTGAAAATGGACTTGAAATTTTAAGATGCTGGTGTTGAAGGAAACAGAGAAGTGATTAGTAACCTCTCAGTGTGAACCACAATGCAAGTGAGCTCAGAGATGCCATGTAAACTACACATCTGGTAGAATGGCTGGTATTAAAACCAAGACTGCTGGTTTGGTCAAATAGCTCCAAAAGTAAAGGGTGCTTGCTGCCAAACCCAACAACCTCTGCATAGAAGGAAAAGTACTAAAGACTAAGATTCTATTTCTACTGCCTGCCATGAAGATCACCGGCATAATTATCACTAAGATGTGCCCACTCCAATCTTCCTGCAGACTACGGCACTACCCCTCTTGGATCACTTCACTTCTTAGTGTACTCTTGGAGTTAGCCATGCATTCAGCAGCTGCAGGTTCTGGAGAAGGCATACATATTCAGTATGGGATACATAGCACATTTTGAAGACTCACTGATAATTTTACTGATTATATATTAAAGTGTAAAAATGTAGAAATTGCATGTTTATTTTCTTTTTCTCTTTTTTTTTTCAGTGTATTGGTCTGTCCTTAGGAAATTGGCTTGAAGGAGCTTGTTTGCCCCTTTGGCCATGTGAAAATGTATCAAGAAGAGCATATCTTTGGGGAACAAGTTCCATAGCTGCCACGATAACATGGATCCAGAGGCTTGAGAGGCAGAGACTAACCTTAAACAGGGGTCATGGAGTGCTGCCTGTCTCCAGGATGTATCCTGGCAGCCTGGTATTGAGATTTATATGCACAGCATAAACTTCATTTCTTCTTCCTCCCCCAAAAGGGAGGCATCCCTCTCCATGAGGCATGGAGATAGAGAGGGTGATCCTGGCAACTTCCTGCATTTTCTCTACTTCTATCACTTCCTTCATTCTTCAAAGCATTGCTTACGAGTATGCTAATCAGTTGCTGAGGCTTTCGTTGATTTCATCAGTGACCTTGAAGGTGCTTTGTAGTACATCTGTAGGGGTGAATGTTTGAGAGCCCTGCCCATCTTCTCTTCTTGTCTCTTGTCATTTAGGTCCACTCTGCTTTCACGGGAAAGGTCTCTCAATGGGCACTGGATCCATGGGTCCTAGACTTAGGACTTCTGAGTTCCAGAATAGTGAGAAATGAATTCTTTTGTGATATAACTTCATTTTGTTGCACCTGGCTGAACAGACTATGGCACTACCCCTCTTGGATCACTTCACTTCTTAGTGTGCTCTTGGGGTTAGCCATGCATTCAGCAGCTGCAGGTTCTGCCATTCAGAAATCTGCTGTGACATATCAGTCTGGAGAAAAGAAATCTTCCATGGATTTGTAACACTTTCTCTCTTATCTTGAGTATCCTCAAATTCTATTTTGTACCTTTGAATTCTGAAATAATTCCATCTTACTCTTCACAGAACTCTGAACGCCCAAATAAAGGATAGAAGGTTAAAAAAAAAACCCTTTCAAAATAATAAAAAAAAAGAAATTCTTAATTTCTCTCAGGATTAAGAAAATTATAGTCATTAAACTAGATACCACAAATTGACAGCTGTGGACAGACTGAGCTCACTGTAGTACTTAGCTTGTTTTTTACTGTTGAGTTGAGTGACTTATACAGGAAAAATCCCACAATCCTATTTTCCTCCATCTTTCTCAGGACGAACTGGAAGATTCTGGCATGAGATGGGTAGGCTGCACTCTTCCAGGGTTTTTTTTTTCTTGCCAGGGGGAACACCAAATCACCTCACAAGCCCTGCTCTTAGCTTTCTGAAGTCCTCCAGAGATTTTCTGTGCTGCTGCTTAGAAAGGAGAGCTGCCTCATATATGAGATGCATAAGACTGTCATTTCTAATCTGCTCCTCATTATTTCAGGGACTTGAGTCTGCTGGCTCACCACATTCAAGAGTAGCATAGAGGCTAGTATTCAGGTGCACATTCTTTCAGAGTTAGATGAGTTAGAGTGCTTTTTAGACATCCCATATTTCTAGAAGAATGTGTACTGCCTGTCCCCACAGAGTCCTGTCCTTTGTCTGGTCCTTGGTAGTTTGATTTTGAGAATGACCTAAGGACCACAGTCTAGACAAAACTCTCCAAGATTCTCCAGTAGTCACACAATTGTTATGCTTCCATGTGAGACATTTTTAAGTTACTTAATAAGTAGCCAGAAAAGGTGTTATTTTAAAATTGCAAAGTAGTATAGCAGCCTACATACCTGTGGGATATTTTGCTTTCCAACTCCAAGCTTGAATGACTTAAGAATGGTTTAGTGAAAGATCTGAACTTGATTTTAAATTTCCTAACATTGCTAAATAAAATTTGGAAGCAGCTATTGCTTGAGACAAGCCTGCTTTGTTGTGTTTCAACAAACCAGACTACCCTAAAGAAGTCACTCATGTTGAGTCCTCACATTGAAATCTGAAACAAGTCAACACACACACACACATACACACACACACACACATCCCGAGAATAAACAGTAACAAATTAGAAGAGCCTTCCTTAAGTTGGGCCTCATTTATCTGACCGAGAAACTGAGGAATACCTCTCTGCTGTAACTCAGTTTGCTGTGTTCTCTAGGTCTCTTTCCTTGATCGATTCTGTCTATAAGTCTGTGTCCTGTGCTTGGCCCAGTAGAACTATTTATGGAGTCATGTGAAGGATTAGAGAATGCTCTCAATTCTAGATCTGTAAAGAGACTTGATCAAGGCATTTAAATGACCTGTTGATTAACATATTCTATAAGCACTTACGGCAATCCTCACCTCAGTTCTCCTTCCTTCAGTGTTTCATCCCTGGAGACTGTTGTCGACACAAACAGAGAAAGCCTATTAAGATATCCCGTGACTCCTCTCCTGAAGTTTCTACTTCACAGTGACCAGAAACCACGAATGGGACTCTAGGTCCTTGGTGATCCCACAGCCCTGCTCACTGATTTTGACTTTGTGTCCCATAATACCTCTAATTACTTGCTCTGATTCACTCTTGTTAGGACAGGACCAGACAACTTTTCACTGTGGTCAAGGTTAGTTCTCTTGTTTTCCCAGATGATGGAGCCATCCATCCCTTAGACATGAGCTACTTAGTTCCATCTTTTCATGATATCATTACATGACTCCTATCACATTCACACAATCATACGTTTCTATCTTACTATTTATTTTTTCTAATTTTTGGTCAACTTATTTTTCTTTATTTTCCCAAAGTACTTAGCATGGTATAATTAAGTTTATAATTAACTCAATTAATCTGTCCTGCACTGCTAAATTGTTGGGTTTGTGTGGGTATCAGTAGGCATTAATGTTACTTGTTTCTATGTTCTAAGGCCCTAAAACAGTGCCAGAAGGTAAAAGGAGTTAATGATTATTGAATGAATAAGTGATTCAGGTTCAGTAGTAGAAAGAAAGGGCAAATAGACCTTGCTGAACTGAACTGACAATCCAAAAGATCAAATTGATGTACATCCTCACAGCATGGAACAAAAAACAGCAAGAAATGTGAATCATGTTTTAGGATAAGCATAAATTAGTAGTTTAACGTGCAGCTAGTGGTATGTTTAGAAGGAGGAGCAGCTGGAACTGGTGGTACAGGTCAGTAATTGTAGTTGCTCTGGAGCCTGTGACAGGATATCAGATCAGGTTCAAGGCTAATCTGTACACTTAGTGAAATGACACCTCAAAAATAAAAAAAGACAAGTGATGGTGGTGGATACAGCTCAGTGAAGAATGATTGTCCAGTATGTGCCCATCCATGGGTTCACTCCATGGCTCTGTTCAGCCAGGGAAGGGGCTCTGGGTGAATACTCAACTGCACATTTACTCACATAGAATTGTTCTCAGCACAGCAAGTTGCTTCCAGTAGGCATATGGGAAGACAAACAGTTTGGAGAATTAAGATGTAATTCTGCAAATCGTCAGTCAAGGCTGCTGAAATGTCAAGCAGTTATCTCCTCCTTCAATCCATTTGGATTAAATGCAGATTCCAAGCAGCTGTTCTGACCAAGCTTCACCTATTTTGATTTGCCAAATGCCTTCTTTAATCATCTGGTGCTTCCAGATGTCAGAAATTCCTGCTGCCATCTCCAGTATGGACAGTCTTTCACTTGTGGTAAATATAGCTCATGTTGACACAGTCAGCAGTCAGCTTATGCTCAGAACAGCTGGATGAATACCCCGGGGCTTAGGAAAAAGACTGAACACACACGGAAGACTCCTGGGAGAGCTGGCCACAGCTGGAACATGGAGTGGTTGAAAGAAACTGAGCAACCACAGAACTTGAGTTTAAGCAGAATTCCCCTCTAAAATGAAATGTCCCTATTTTCAGATAGACTTTGTGCTTAAAGTGTGTTATAGAATGCTAACACACATCTGCTCTGTCTCTGAATTCTAAATTAACACCATGGGAATAGTCACCAACACTTTTTTCTTCTCCACACAGTTTGCCTCGGTCATCTGCAGCCTCAGCGTTTTCAGAGCTTGTATTATTTTTGTCTTTATCTTCACTTGTGACCATCAGATAGGAGAATCCAGGGCTTATCTTGATTAGAGGGTACACCTGGAGGAACCTACATGTCAAGCAGTCTTCCTGGGTTTAAGCTTTATGTAAGAATTACATTCATAAATTATAAATAAAAGTACTAGGAAATATGGTCTCTGGAACAATCCTTGTATAACAAGATAGCTAGGGGGCAGGTTTTCAAAACTGAAATTGTTTTTTAAAAATAACTTTTAAAAATTATGTATTTAATATGCAAATATCTCCTATTTTGTTTTGGTGATCTTTCTAAATATTGGGCAGATCAATATACTGCATTCTACAATATGAAAATGCAGATAATCTTGCATTTTCTACTTTTGCAAAGGATTCATAAGAATAGATTATCTTGCTTGCCAAGAGATTACCTCTACAAGTATTTTCCAGTTTCTGTCACAGGGCAATGGTCACCATCATATCATTGCTGCAGAGAGGTAAGGAACACAGAGAGCACCAGTGTTGCACATATTCTGATTCACTAAGAAAATTAAGACATAGCTCCAGAAAGGTAGCTGTCACCAACAAAAATGAAGATGTCAAAGAGGCATTTGAGTAACTGCACAGCAAATAATCCTGTAAGAACAAACAGAGCCCACTGAGGCCTTCAAATTAGCGTTATTGGAACTCAAACGCACAGGCAGGACTGTTTCCAAATATAATAAATAAAAATAAGTTTAAAATGTTGGACAATCATCAAAAATCCAATGACTGTTTTTTACAGAAATAGAAAAAAAAGTTCCCAAATCTGTGTGGAACCACAGACTCCAAATAGCCAGAGCAATTCTGAGAAGAACTGTGCTATTGGAATCATAGAACTTGCTTAAATTACCCTTTAAGGTGTGGAAGAGCCATTACGGCAACGTCACAAAACCAGACGTGTTGATCAATGAATAAAGAACCCAGAAATACACCCACTAGCCACAGCTGACTGGTTCCTAAAAATGAACCAAAAACATCCCATAGTATGTGGGGTGGCTGGGAAACTGGGGGTCCACATGTAAAAATATTGGGAGCACAAAGGTCCTTGTACCCACAGATCACTAGAGAAACAAGGAATGTTAATCATGCAGGGTTGCCACCTCAAAGGAAGAAATGAATACCTGTTTTCATTTCTGAATATCAGAAGGTTGGGAGTGGTTGCTGCTAATGACCTGGTGACCTTGGCTATCTGTAGAGCCAGCCCTCACAACCCCCCTCCCCCCAAATATTTATCAGACTTTTCTTCCTAGACCTTTATCTTTAACCTTGTTTCTCAGTCAAAAGAACCCATTCTTAGGGGGAAGGTCACATGTACTTTATAGCCTGCTGACCTCTATGCTATTTTGGTTAGAGACCACACCAGATCAAAGGCTCTTACACTATAGAATCTATCTTCATAGTCACATGTACTTTGTGTTGAGTTTCAATACAATTATGGCTCCTTATGCACGGGGGATTGTATTACACCCAGAAACTTTTTTCCAAATTGTGCTGTGTTTAAATATGTTTACAATAAGCCGTCTGGTGTCACACACTCTAGAAGATTCAACCAGCACTGTCTGAGATGGGCTGAACTGAGTTTTCCTTTGTGTTTTTCCAGGTTAGTTTCCCTGCAAGCCACTATGCTTCAGGTGCCCCTATCATCTTTCACAAAAATCGATTCAAACTATATTAAGAAAACCCTTTTTTGTCTTTTATTATTATTATTATTATCATTTAATTTTATAATTTAATTTAATTTTACATATCAGCCACAGATTCTCCTGTCCTCCCTCCTCCCCACCCCCACCCCCTGCCACCCTCCCCCAAATCCATCCCCCATTCCCATCTCCTCCAGGGCAAGGACTCCCCTGGGGATTCAGCTCAGCCTGGTAGATTCAGTCGAGGCAGGTCCAGTTGCCTCCTCCCTTCACCCAGGCTGAGCAAAGTATCCCAGCATAGGCCCCAGGCTCCAAAAAGCCAGCTCATGCACTAAGGACAGGTCCCGGTCCCACTGCCTGGGGCCTCCCACACAGTTCAAGCTAATGTTTGATCTGAAACTTTGAAACTATCGAGCAAACACTTGATGCCACAGACACAGATAGTGGGACTCTGGTAGCTCAGGAGATAATGGCAAAGTTCAAGAAGTTGAGTTATATGGAATCAAAAAAACTGCATGTTGGAGGAAGCAGAGTGACGAGAGTGAAGAGAACAGCCAGAACAGGAGGAAACCTCTGCCAGCCAGTCATCTGGCACAGAATTGATTAATATGTGTCATAATTAATAATGACACAAAAGGCATTACTATCAGAATGTAGGAAACACATAAAATGGAAACACTTAAAATCCAAAAAACTCACTTGACAACTGGACAAAAATGTAATCTTTCCTCAAAAGAGAAGTACAAATGGCCAACATGGATGTGCAAAATGCTCAATATTTTTGAGTTTCAAAAGTCATAATCTCAAGCAATGAGAATGGCTGCCACCAAGAAAACAAAGGTCATCAATTTCTGGTGAAAGATGAGGTTTCAGAATCTACACACTTACTGAGAATGCAAATTAGTCCAGCTACTATGGAAATCAGTACACAAAATTCTCAAAAGACTGAAGATAGAACTATCACAAGGTCCTGTTCTGCCAGTCTGAAAGGAATCAGAGTCAATATGCTACAGAGGTACCTGCACATCCATGTTTATAGCGTTGTTCACAACAGCCAAGCTATGGAATCAGCCTGGCTGTTTATCAGTTAGCAAATGTGAAGGGGGGTGGTGTATAAACATCTTCATAACAAATATGGAATGATGCCATGTGCAGGAAAATGGACAGAACTGCAGGTCATCATGCCAAACCAAGAAGGACAGCTTCAGAAGACTGGCATTGCACATTTTCTCTCATATGTGGACTATAGATTTTTTAAAAGACATGAAGTTAGACATATTCTAACAGTAGCTATTTAACAGTAGGAGAGATCAGCAGGCTGGATTGGTGTCATGATGGATGAAAGAGAGAGGAATATGTTCAAAAGACATGTTCACATGTGAGTAGGTCATGATGAAATCCGTTGTCATTTTTCTTCTTTACAAATAATGTACATAAATAAAAAGTGTCAGGGAAAGGGATCAGAAAACAAGAATTTATTCTAAAATGAATTTTTTTATTCATTTAACCAACTAGGACCTTATACAAGGGAAAAAATAAATATACTGCCTAGTTTGTGAGCTGTTTAATTATTTAAAATTGTTTTATCATTCAGGCTCAAAACATTTAAAAGACAGAAGTGATCATTTAAAAAATTCTGTACCTGGCACTATTTCCAATTAATAGTATGAGATTGGTAAGTAACTGTCCTGGTTGGAGATCTAGACTATGCTCAATATTTTCAAATGTATTAATTCATTTAGTGCTTTCAACACAGCACAGAGAATGCATTATCATTTTAGATAAGAGAAAAGGGCAATCGGAAGTTGTCCAACTTGTCCAGCATCAAATTTCTCCTCTATAGTTAACAACACACAGAGGACTCTGACAAAGGACAAGCAGACTTTATGTCTGCAGCTTTATAGATATGAGGGGCCTTCAATTATTCCCATTTCAGATATGTTTTTCATGGCAGATGTGCATGGTCCTGCCATTTCCCATCTGCCCTGAGAAACGTCTGGAAAAAAAAATAGTACGTTACTGTCTTAGTTAGGGTTCCTATTGCTGTGACAATACACCATACCAAAAAGCAAACTGGATAGGAAAGCGTTTCTTTGGCATACATTTCCACATTGCTGTTTTCACTGAAGGAAATCAGGACAGGAACTCAAACAGGGCAGGATCCTGGAGGCAGGAGCTGATACCAAGGTCGTGGGGGCGGGGGCTGCTTGCTGGTTTGTTCAGCCTGCTTTCTTATAGAACTCAGGACCACCAGCCCAGGGGAAGGTTCCACCCCTGGGCTGGGCTGTCCCTGAACAATCATTAATTAAGAAAATGACTTATAGTCAGATCTCATGAAATTATTTTCTCAATTGAGGTTCCCTCCTTTCAGATAAATCTAGTTTGTGTATCAAGTTGACATAAGACTAGCCAACACATTTACTAAAATAGAGGTTGATCTTGTGGGAAAATACAGTTCTACATAAAGTGTAGCGTGGTAGTTGTTATTTTCTGAAGTGTCACATGCATGCTTAAAAGCATTGACCTGGTAACTTTGAAACTATTGAGCAAACACTTGATACTACAGACACAGATAGTGGGTTTCTAAATGGGACTCTGGTAGCTCAGGAGATAATGGCAAAGCTCAAGAGGTTGAGCTATATGGAATCAAAAAAACTGCACGTTGGAGGAAGCAGCCAGTCATCTGGCACAGAATTGCCTTTTGAGGAGAGATTACATTTTTGTCCAGTTATCAAGTGAGTTTTTTGGATTTTAAGTGTTTACATTTTATGTGTTTCCTATATTCTGATAGTAATGCCTTTTGTGTCATTATTAATTATGACACATATTAATCAGTTCTGTGCCAGATGACTGGCTGTGACTGTGGTAGTTTGAATGTAATTGCCCCCATAAGCTCATAGGAAGTGGTGCTATTAGGAGGTCTGGCTTTGTTGAAGTAGGTATGGACTTGATGTGTGAAGTATGTCACTGTGGAGAAAGACTTTGAGGTCTCATATATGCTCAAGCCACACCCAGTGTCTCAGACCACTTCCTGTTGCCTGTGGGTCAAGATGTAGGACTCTCAGCTCCTTCTCCTACACCATGCACCTGCATGTCACCATGTCACACAATGATGATAATGAACTAAACCTCTGAAAATGTAAGCCACACCATTTAAATGTTTTTCCTTTATAAGAGTTGCTGGGGTCATGGTGTCTCTTCACAGCAATAGAAACTCTAACTAAGGCAGGGACTATACGGATTGTACACATTTCTCAACACAATGTCTAACTGGGTCTTTTTGACAAGTAGCAGCAGCTATATTTTTGTGGAATACTATGTCCGTACTTTTGAAGGACTCTTGATAATCTCTAGTATTGATAGTTTGGGGAGTATGTTCAATATCACTGCTAAGGGGTAAGTTGGCTTTATAGTTATAATTACAGTTTTTTCAGATCTATTTTTTGTATTATTTTATACATGTGTATATGTGTGATTGTGTATGTATATGCTACAAGTGTGCAGGTGCCTGTATAGGCCAGAAACACTTGATAATTTGGATCTAGAGTCACAGGAAGTTGCGAACTATCAAACATGGGTTCTGGAATTGAATATGGGTCATCTAGACTCACAGCAAATGCCCTTAATCACCGAGCCATCTTTCAACCCTAGAATTATTTTTTAAATGCCCATGTGAGGATTGGCAAAAGGTACATCAAAGACCTATGATATGGATTGTTCTAATGGATGATGGGTAATTTCTGGATTTACTATACCAAACTGAGTTTTATACAGCCTGCCTATAACTCCCAAGGGATTTGTCATCCAGCAAGAAAAACAGGTTGTCTTCAAGAGGAAACATGAAGGAGAACTCCACAGAGAGAATGACACTTAGAAGGGATGTAAGGCATTAAACAAATATTCCACAGCATAAACAAATGTAACACATATTCAACTAATATTCCACAACTATTTTAGGCTCTTAACTCTTAAGGGGAGAATACTGGATAGTCAGTTGTGTGTTAGCAGGCACAGAGTTCATTGAGAATGGATCCCTTCCTCATAATCAGCAGTTTTTAAAACCCCAGACTACTAGGCTCTTGATTACCTTGTCAAAAGAATAGAATCTAAATCATATCTCTGGCCTGGGTAGGTTCTGAACTTCATGGAAGTTCATGAATAGATAACTGTCTAAACCTTGTAAGATTATTATCTGGCCAAAGGCTTGTTGACAAATAGCAAGGATAAACTCTTGTCTCCTCCTTCTGGATGGACATGGAAATACCCTTGAAGAGAAGCTGTCTGTTCTAGAGAGTTTAGAACAGTATAAATCCTGCCTAAAATGTAGGCTGTCTCCACTCTCCAAAATGCTCTACATTTCTGTACTACAAAGGAAAACACATAAAGGAAGTAGCCAGTTAAATACAGTCTGTGAACAGCCCACCCAAAAGTGTTCCAATTTCCCTACATACCAATGATATTCTAAAAGGAAAGGCAGAGATTTAAGATCCATAATCTAATGTAATGTGTGGACTTTATTTAGATAGTGATTCAAATAGACCAGTACTAAAAACAGTTGTAAGACCACATGAGAAATTTTAAGTATGAGACAGGTATAAAGTGATATTGTAGGATTAAATGCGATAGTATAATAAAAGTATGGAATTATTAAAATATTTATCTGTTTTAGATGCATACCTGATAAAAATGTATCTCTTTATGCTTTAACATACTCCAGGAAGCACTATACACAGACACATAGAACAACATTAGCACAGTGATATGTATTCAAGATGTACTGTAAGACATTCATCAACATTATTCCTTTTAATTTTGGAAATTTACACAATAAAAAGCCAGGCATGAAAATAATAAATAAAAGGGCTCCCAGTCCAAAAAAAAAAAAAAAAAAAAAAAGAAGGGATTGTAAGGATTGAGTTCAGATTCAGTTTGCTATGTAGGTAGATAAAAGAAGGAAAAGAGGAGGGAGCCATTTCCATGGGAGGTAAGGCTCAGGGGCTTTATGAATGCTGAGAGGGAACTCAGAGGAGTGCTGGAATCCTGAAAGTGAGGTCTGCCTGACCTGTAGGCAGGGGACAAACTGTCATTAGCAGAGAAGCATTATAACAGTCTTACAAATTTTACTCTGTGGGAAGTGACACTCCAAAGGTAACCTGGAAGCAGTGAGTTGTTATAAGATTGCTGGAATATTTTAGATAAGAGGCACTAGAAAATTTTCAGTTGTAAGGATGAAAGGGAAAGATAATTTTAAAGTCTTCATCAAATTTTCATGAGTTGTTGTTGTTGTATTTTTTTCCCCACTACTGAAAGGGAAAAACTTTTCTGCAATACTTATGTATAAAGTGTAAAAAGTTGCATTTAAGTGTAGTGTATAAATTAAAGCCTTCATTTTTAATTCATTCATTGTGAGCTCCTGATCACTTCATCCCTCTGTCCTGGAATGTTGACTGGACTGCTTTGGTCTTATGTAAGACTTGTGTAGGCAGTCTTAGATTCCATGAGGTCATGAGTTTAGCAGTGCTGCCCATTTAGTAGAAACAGATTGAATAACAACATCTGTAGTTACAGACTCAACTGGCTTTTCTGTACTTTATTAGTATTAAAATAAAATTAATTTAATATTTTAATTGCATATAGTGGGTTCTTTTAACAGAATACTTTTATTAATTCTAAGAATTTCTTACTCGCATATAATGTCTTTTGATCATATGTACTCCCTATTTCACTCCCCTTCTCCTCCAAGATTGACTCCTTACTCAAAACTTTCACAATTTATGTATTCTCTTGTGTGTGTGTGTGTGTGTGTGTGTGTGTGTGTGTGTGTGTGTGTGTGTGTTTTATAACTTACAGAGTCTAATTTGCACTGTGCATATACTTATGGGGAAGGGATTGGAGTCCTTCACTGGAACATGGTTGACTTACCAGAGGTTACACCATTAAAGAAAATTTACTTTCCTCCTTGTCCTGTAATGTATGGTGCCTTCAGCAATAGAATCTTATTACCAAATTATAGGGGGCTACCAAAAGTAATGGCAGTAGTCTGTACTGATTTATGGGTCTGGACAGCGATCTTAAGGGAGGTATTCTATGCCTTGCCCAGGACTTTACATTTGGCAACCTGAGGCTTCTGGTTTGTCATTTGTTTAGGGTAACTCCAGTTAAACTTTTCTCATATGAATAAAATATACATATATGAAGCAAAAATAGTTTGGTTAAGCCTGGCTTTGTTTAACCCTCTAGTATTAGTTACCTCTCTCTCTATCACTTCATCTATGTTCCTCTGTCATCCCTTTGCCCACTTTGAACCTCCCTCATCATTATTCACCTTTCTCCCTTTATGTCACCTGTGTTCTACGCCCCACCCCTTGCCTAAGGTCTGTCTTCTCCCTCCCTCCAGTGGTCCTTTCTTCTTTCCTGGCTTCTACAGGGACTCCAAGTCAAAACACTCAGCTCTAAAGTCTCATGATAGACTCCACATGTAAGCAAGAACATGTGACATTTGTCTTTCTGGACCTTAGCTGCCTCAGGCAGTTCCATCCTTTCCTTTACAAATTTACTTTTCTTTACAGATGAATAGTATATAGGAACATTTTTGTCATCCATCATCATTCATCAGTTGATGGATACCTAGGATCATTCATAATTTGAAACTTGAAAGACATAAGTCCAAGTCCTTCTTACTTTTTTTTTTTTTTTTTTTTTTGGTTTTTCGAGACAGGGTTTCTCTGTGTAGCTTTGCGCCTTTCCTGGAACTTGGTCGCCCAGGCTGGCTTCGAACTCACAGAGATCCGCCTGCCTCTGCCTCCCGAGTGCTGGGATTAAAGGCGTGCGCCACCGCCCGGCGCCCTTCTTATTTTTATGGTTTGGATTGAAAAGTCAGCAGTTGTTCTTACATACTTACTGTTTTATGTCACTTGACTCTTCTCTTTTGCAGATTGCAGTACACTTTCCTTATTTTATATAGTTACTGTTTTAATTATAATATGATGTAGGTATTTTCTGATCCTGTCTGTTTGGTGTTTTATATGTCTCCTATATCTGGATAGGCTTCTGTTTTCTTAGATTTGGGAAATTTTCTTTTACAGTTTTATTAAAATATTTTCTATGCCATTGCATCAAATTCTCTCCTCCTAGACCTATATTGGTAGGTTGAGCCTATACAACATGTCCCAAAGTGTGGTGATATTTTATTTGTGTCCTAGCAAATATAATAATAATAAAGCTTGCCTTGGAATCAGAGGGAAAAGCCAGCCACTATATAGAGGTCAGGCAATGGTAGCACACACCTTTAATCCTAGCATTCAGGAGGCAGAGATTCATTTGGATCTCTGTGAGTTCAAGGCCACACTGGGAGCAGAGATGGGTGTGGTGGCACACACCTTTAGTCCCATTACTAGTCAACCATAGAGTTCTGGAGGTCTGTACAGACAGACAGGAAATGATGGAGCTGGGCAGAAAGAGGAAGTGATGTAGCTAGGTGGAGAGAGGAAGTAAGATGGCAAGGCACAGAAAGGTATATAGGTGTGAGTATACAGGAAGTAGCTCTCTTTTGGGCTGAGGATTTCCTATTGGTAAGAACTTATGGTATATTAAATATAGTAAGTAAACAACTTACTTACTATATAGTATAGTATAGTTAGTAAACAACTAAACATTGTTATATAGGAGGATATGTGTAGGTTATAGGCAAAATGTACACAAGTTTTTATGGGATTCAGCATAAGGATCTTTGGTATCCCTAGTAGTTCTGGAACAATCCCTCACAAATACTCATAATATACTTCTCTTTATTTCTACATGTCTTGCTTGAATCATTTACTTATTTTTTGTCTTATCTGGTTCTAAAAAGAATTTGAAGATATAAATGAGGTGAGAGTTAACAGAACAAAAGAGCATCATTTAAAATAAATTAAATGTGGCTGGAGAGATAGCTTAGTAGTTTACAGCACTGGCTACTTTTCCTGAAGACCCAGCAAACATGGTGGGTATCTGTAACTGACTGTCTTCACCTCCAGTATCTGTGGATCTGATTATCTTTTCTAGCATCCATAAGCATCAGGCATGCATATGGTTCTCATATAATACAGACAAACATACAGGCATAAGGTCCATAAACTTAAAATAAATAATGAAAAATAAGTTTAAAAAGAGTATCAAGGATAAACTAGAAGTATTAAGTAAATCTAATTAGGTGAAACAGTATATGTACATTTTTAGAAATACTACTCATAATCAGTAATAAATTATAAAATGTGACTCATGGTTCACATAACTATAAATATATTTTTATACATATAAGTAATACTAAAAGAGTTATATTTTGCAATATGGCACTCCATGTGTATATATATATATATATTCTATATCTTACAATTCTGGCTGTGCCAATTATTAGAGGACTAGAGTTTGCAGATCAGTAGTGTGGATGGAAGGTGGATGACTGTATTTTGCAGACAGGGACAATCAAACCTAGAAGGAAGAACTAAACACTGAAAATAGTGTCAGGCCTCCTGAAGATAGACAGGCTTACTGTCCCAGTTCATGACCTCTTTAGGGGGGGTCAAATGACTCTTTCACAGGGGTCTCCCAAGACCGTCAGAAAACAAAGATATTTACATTATGAATTGTAACATTAGCAAAATTAGTTATGAAGTAGCAATGAAAATAATTTTATGGTTTGAGTCACCACAACATGAGGAACTGTTTTAAAGGGTCATAGCATTAGGAAGGTTGAGAACCACTGTCTATGGGAAGGTGGGTTGTTTACATTACTTGTCTAATGCTTTCATCAAACACCATGGCTAAGACAACTTATAAAAGAAAGTGTTTGATCGGGGGATCATGGTTCAAGAGGGTAAAGTCTGAGACCATCGTGGTGGGGAGCAGCATGACAGAAGGCTGGCAGGCAGGGCACTATAGCAATGGCTGAGAGTTACATCTTGGTCTACAAGTATGAGGCAGAGAGACCTACCTGACAATGGCTTGGGATTTTAAAATCTAAGTCTGCCCTCTGTCACATGACTTCTCCAAAAAGGCGATGCCCCCTAGTCCTTTCCAAACAGTTACACCAGCTGTAGACTAAATGTCAAATATATGAGCCTATGGGGTCCATTATCTTTTAAATCACTGTATGAGTACAAGGTCCAGGAAAAGAGGCTACTTAGTTTAGAGAAAGCCTTCCTCTGTGCAGGGTATAGCCTTTGAGGAAGCAAATGAGCTTTAATATCCAAATGAGAAAAATACAGACAAGTGTGATGAAATATTCTTTATCTCAGCTCCAGTAGAAAAGTGACCAACAAAAGTATGGAGGATTGGGGTCGGACAGATAGATCAGTCAGTACAGTGCTTGCCTCATACGCATGAAGAACTTGAATTTTGTTCCCAGAACCCACAAAAAATACTGGATACAGAGGTGCATGCTTATCTTAACTAGCAGCACCAGTGAGGTAGGGACAGGAAGAGCCCTGAGGTGTATTTTTATGAAAATCTTCAGGTCCAGTGAGAGCTTTTAATCAAAGGAATTACATAGTGTTCCTGAGGATAACACTTGAGGTTCCTCTCTGGCTGCGAAAGCAGGTACATACATTCGTATGGGTGCTCATGTACACATGTTCACAAACAAACATGAAAGAACATGAACATACCTACAGGAAAAAATATGGAGGATTCTAATTGGCATCTGTGAGCCTCCATTTCATTAAGAGTAGTGTGAAGTTCAAAATAGATTCTCTCTTACCGGGTTATTGAAATGATTGCTAGCAGTGAGGTACTGTGAGGAAATAGTTTTAAAGAGTGCCTACGGCATGGTGGTACTGCAAGCGTTCCCACTAGGGTTCTCTTATTTGCAAACTTCAAAGTAGTATGGAGCCTTTGAGCCTCTTTCAAGTTGTGCACCTGAGGCTTTAACTTCAATGGGATTAGAGAAATCCATAATTTTGAAGAATCTCCATTTGTTTTCAAGAATATCCTAGCCTCTTTCTAAGCCTCACTTACCGCTTTCTCTTGAATAATATTAGCGGGACCAGCCTTAATATTATACATCCCAGGGGCTCAGGAGAGAGAACTACTAATGGCGAGGACTATTTTCGGGAAATAGAATCTCAGCACACTGAGCTCTATAGTCCACTTGCTTTAATTCCTCTGGCATAACATCCTTTATACACACAGCTTCAGTTCTGTTCTCATGTCTAGCTCCTTTCTTGCCTGATTTCTCTCTATACTTATCTAAGTTCTATCTTAATTCTCTCATCTTAATTCTGCCTCATCTAGGTCATTTTCAGCTTGTTCTTACCCACCTAGTACTTCCCCATCTGGCTCTTCCTCATCTTCTGTATCATTCCTCTAGTACTCTCTTCTAGCCCTACAATCTAGTTCTACCCCATCTCAGTTTGTTCCTCTCAAGTTCTTACCCATCTAGTTCTTCCATTCTCTTTTCTCTTCTTCCTCCTCGTGCCCTGGAAGTCCTGGTATATAAAGCCAGGCTTCCAGGGTCAAATGGAGGGATGATAATCACATTGAGAGGCAATAACCATTAATTATCATTTGCAACCCCAATGGAAAGTGACCAATGGGGAAATGAATTAACTAAGGGCTAAATTCAGGTAATATCTAAGAAGAGGGAATCTTATGTGCTCAACTATAGTCTTAAACGTGATTAGTAGAAAATGTTAAGAATCTATAAGTTGCTAGGTCAATGGGAGAAAATAAAACTGTCTTCTTTTTTTTTCCTGTGGCTCCTATCTGTCTAAGCTATCTGCCGTTTTTCTGCAGGGTGGGGGAAAGTGTGCTCAGTTGCTAGGCAACCTGTGTACAGCTAGATGCGTCTGGTGATAGTTAAAGGGAGATCTGGAACTAGAGGTAAGGTTTGGGAAAGGAGGAAGCAAAGCTTAAATGACACATCTGCAAGGCCTTCTCAAACAGGTAGCCTGGATGCTTAAGTCTGTTCTTAGAGAGTACAGAGGTATCTCTGATAAGGTTCTTTCCTCCATCTGGGGATGGACCTGGCCAGATGCTGCCAATAATGACAATTACAGGGAGGCTTGAACTGGGGTTCTGGCTGAGCATAGATGTCAGCACAGAAAGTTATCTAAATATTCCTAGAAGTGGTTAGGTAAGGAGTTAAAGTTCTATAAAGTTAGTAAGGCTGTAAGAAAGGAGGGTCTGAGCTAAATTGTGTAAAGCTATTACTTAAGGTCCACCTGACCTAGGCAGTGTCTCCTGTGGAATTTACCTTGAATCAGGAGACTTTCATGTGGACTGTTATTACTGCTAGTTCTTGAAAGTGGCTAAGGGAGATATCTGATTCCAGAGAAAGCCTTTCCTGAGGCTGTTCTCCAAATACCTGGAATGTGTATGTCCAGAGAGTGATCAGTCCACACTGTTAGACCTTCTTAGGGAAAAGTCAATTAGGAAAACTATGAAGGCACACATGATTTTCATAACAGAAGACAGCTGATATATAACAAGCCAAGTAATACCAAAAGCTCCTTGGAATTTGGCCTCCAATGGAGGAAATCCTTGATGCCTCCAGGTAGTGACTTTGCCATAACCAGCTGAGTTCTTATGATATATTCCTGCGGCCCACAGCAGCTTTCAAGGAAAAGTGAGTGATATGTCCAGTTAGTTAGCTTGATCAAGTAGCTGAGATGCTGAGATGTATTGCAACTTCTTTTATTATTTGATTAAAAAATAAAACTTGGGAGTTAAATATTAGTGAATAAACGTGAGAGATCCACCAAGTGACAGAGAAATGATTACCTCATACTTTTCCCAATCTGCCCCAATCAAAAAGGCTGCACATCTCCTTAGGCCTCTCCTTATTCCTTCCGTGTATTCCTCTACCTTCTTCTGAGTTGGCCAGAAAACTCTATTGTCTACTCCAGCCAGATGAATATGGACTCTCTCCTCCAAATCAGGGGCTGACACCATTGGCAGTCTTGGAGGAATAACACAAACAAATCTCCCACAACATTTTCCTCTTTTTGTCTAATTAAAAAAAAAGGTGTTAACTCTAACATAGTAGAACTATATCCAACAGGAACAATTATCAAGTGTTGTCTAAATAAAAATGAAATTAACTAACAAAATGAAACTATAAACAATAAGCAATTATTAGGTAATAATAAAATTCACAATGTCCAGTCAATTTGTATTTGCCAAATTCAGAGAAAGTACTCCATCATCTATTGTCTCTTGGTGAGTCCGAAGTATTATACTTAATTAACTTTTTACCATAACTAAGGAAATCTATAGCTATAACTATCTAGTCTTTGACCCAAAGACTTGAGAGTAATATAACACTATCTGAGTAAACAGGAAGTGAACAGCAAGCAACTTTCAAAACTAGAAATAACAGAAATAGCTGGCTGTCTCTGCAATATTGGGGCATCCATCTTTGGCTTACAGACCTAGAATTTATGACAGACATTTCTGTGAAGCAGGAATTTTGAAGGACTGTCCTATCTGCTCTTGGCCAAGTTCAGCAATTGCCTTCTTTTGTGTCCTTTGGACAGCATAATGTTAGCATTGAAGGCAAGGTCAGTTTCTTTCCCCAGTGGCTAACTTTGCCACAAATGAAAGCAAACTCCATTTGGAGATACTTGGATGTCTATGATTTCATTTATCTATCTATCCATCTATCTATCTATCTATCTATCTATCTATCTATCTATCTATCTATCTAGTGAAGTAAATTGTTGCTGCCAGGAGTGACTCACTGTCATGAAAAGTCTTATGTTACTGAAACATTTTAAATGCCATATTCTGTAGGTCTCTGAAGTGTTTGAAGACCATCTATCTATTTAAAATATATCTCTGTTTCATCTTGAAAACATACCTAACATGATTATATGTCTGATTGTTATAGATGACTATTAATCTATCTTTCTTTATTATCCTTAACAACTTTATATTTTAAAATGACCTATAAAGGAAAAATACCTTAAACAAGAATAGAAACATACCTACAGTATAACAAAAATAATCTTAAATTTATATTAATATACAAAAATATCTTAAATAAGAGCAGAAACATTTATACAGTACAATAAAAGTAATGTTAAATTCATATCAATGTGCAAAGATCCATACCAATGTAAACTATTTGAGACTAGTACTTTCTTTTTTAGTTTGGAAGTAGATTCAATAATCTACCCTTTTATCCTATCATTTCTATATACCCATTTTTCTTTTCAGAACAAGATCCCCAAATAAACTCTTTTGCTTAGTTTCCTCCCTGACCACAAACAATAACAACTTGTAACCACTCCCCTTAAGTGATGACAAACATCCACTGAGTGACAAAAACCACCCACCCCACCTATTGGGAAAGCGGACATTGTGTTCTTAAAATTACTTCCTGTTGTCTGGAGATAATGGCATCTTTAGGAGACCCTGAAAATTGAGATAAAGATCAAGTCCTGGGAAAGCTAGCTGTTGTCCAGTCTCAGTGTGTTAGATAAATGCAAGATTTATCTGAAGTTCCAGCTGGAATAGTCCATGATGCTCGGCCATCTTATCTAACCACCTTGAAATGGTTCGAAGCAGTTTGTAGTTCAAAGCTGATCTTTGGGTGGTGTTTGTCAGCTTATTGGTATTACCACAACCCAGGTGGAGTCGTCAGTGTGGGGACCCATCATCCATTTGGAGATTTCAAAAGTCACTTTTAGGAATGGTCATATCTCACTGCAGAAAGCTTAAACATTTTAAATGCCATATGCAGCAGATCTCAGAGAGGTTAAAGGACCACAATCTATTAAATATATGCAAGGTACACAAATTAATTCCCAACTACCTTCTAAATTCTCATGCCCAAAGTCATGAACAGGAAGCTAGATAAAGCATGATTCTAGAATTAGTAAGTACTCTATATGACAATTAATATCATAACAAAATGTTTGAATATATATGTACATATATATAATAAATTTTGAGATAATATTTATACATTAAGAAAAGTTTTAAAGAATCAAAATGAATACACAGGATTATGAAATTAGTGGCAATAGAATAGTAACTTAATTTTGTTTTTTTTCTGTCTCATACCAAGTGACTCTTCTGACATAAGACAGTGACTTTGGATTTTCCTAAAAAGCATGCTTGGGTTTATAAAAGGAGAGACCCAGGCTCCAACTCCAACACCAGTTTTAAATTTTAATTGAGTTGGGACTACAAAAAGACCACTTGCCTTATATGTCCATAGAGAACAGCAGAAACAAACATTTGGGAAGATTTATGAGATTTTTTTTCTTTTGGAAATGTGTTACATCATTAAGCCAATTTATTCTTTTTCTTGGGACATTTTCTCTGGGTAATTTGTTCTATTCTTCAGATGTCTTATGTGTCCAGTGGTCTTCAGATTCTTTAGTTGGATGTTTTTATTCTCCTGTAAAGAAAGGAACAAAACCCTTCCCCAACTCTAACTTTTAGCAGTTTCCCCCTTTGGCAGGCTATGTTTGATCAAATGAATGACATGTGTTAATCTTATAAATTAATTTAGTTGGGAAGGTCATGTGGTTTGATGAACTATCACCTCTCCTAATCAAGAAGTCTCTCCTATTCAAACTTAATCTTTATTAGTCATGATGGTATCCAGAGCTTTTCTTCTCCTGTAGAAACAAAAGCAAAACCTCTTCTCCAATGTGACACATATCCTGGTTTCCAGTCTGAGGTCAACACATCTTTAAAGTATACAGACTGATTGAATTCAGGAGGGTTTTTTTATTTTTATTATTATCCAGTGTCTCTTTGCAGCTGTTATTCCTTTCTCATTGGCATTTTAAAAATTTAAAGTTAATAAATCATTGTGCAATCTATCTCTGGGGGTCTTTATTCTCATTTTCTATTTTTAAACATATCTTTTAAAGTGTGATTAGCTCTTTCTATAACTGCTTGTCATGTATGATTTTGTAATATGCCTATAATATGCTTTAAATTGTAATATGCAAAAAAAGTTTCATTTTACTAGCAACATATTTTGGGCCATTGTCAGTATTAATTTGTACAGATATCCTCATGATGGCTATAACTTTTAATAAATGTATAATTAGAGAATCAGACTTTTCAGGTCTCAAAGCAGTTGCCCATTGAAATACTGAATAAGTATCTATGGTATGGTACACATACTTTAGTTTTTCAAATGTGCCCTGCTTGTGTACAACCTTAAAAGTCTGTAACTGTTCTTAATAATGCCTTTTAATAATTCTATCAGAAGCATTCTTTATTTGATGGTTTATTTCTGAGATTGGAGGGATGTTAATCTGTGTATTGCATTGCTGCAACAAATCATATCCCCAGAAATTCATTGTTATGGTAGCCACATGTGGTTTTAATTTTCCTATCCATCATTCTGGCTCTATGCACTGACCCATCTTGCACTTTGTTTTACCTGAGATAATGTTCCAATCCCCAAAAGCTGAACATCTACCTCCTGAAGAGGCTAATCTGAAGGTCAAAATTTTGGTGAAATTATTCTTACATCTGCACCTATGTCTATCAAACCCTCAATTTCAATGTCATTTACATGTATTTTTGGCTTTGGTCTCTGATTATTTATAGCAGTTTGCCAAAGTGCTTTTTTTCTGGTCTCTTCTGAAATGTTTGTTGTATCTATAGAAGTTTTTCTGTCTTGGTCACATCCAAGGCAGTGTGGTTTTTAACAACATGTATTAAGTCTTTTAATTTCTCTGTAGATAAGTTTCTCCAATGCTAACAGGAGATGATTGAGCCCAATTTGATAGTAGGGCCTACCAGAGGCCCTTCAGGGCTTGTTCCAATGGCAAAGGGTTATCTTGCCTGTCCCTTGTTGATTTGCATTCATTAGTCCACTGCTGGCCTTTGCCACACTTTCTGCATATTGGTCTGGGGCCTTCTGTTTGGATTATCTCTAGGAAAAACATTGTTTCTAGGAACATGTTGCCTATAATCCCCTTTTAAATGTCCTTATTTACCACAATTAAAATATGACATTTTGATTTTTCTTAAAATTTCTAGAAATTACTTACCCTATCAAAGGAGCATCATAATTATGAGATGCAATATCAGCCATATTTCTAATCCATTCATTTATTGGTGTTAACCTTGCCTTTAAAGGTCTAATCACCCTTTTGCATTTTTGTATTAGTATTTTCAAAAGTCAACATTCAATTAATATTTGTCTTACTTCTGGATCTAATATCATTCTATTTACAGTTGAAATCAATATTTGTAAAAAAATTAGTGAAGGATTCTTTTGGGCCTTGTATAATTTTAGTAAATGACTCGGCCATTTTTCTTAACTCTTCAACTCTGTCCCAAGCACTTAAAGCTCCTATATGACATAGCTCCAAGGTGTGACCATCAAATCTAAATTTTCTTTGCAGATCAGCATACTAGCCTTCACTGAGAAACTGATCTTGGGAAATTTCTGTACTTTAAGCCCTATATCATTCTTCTATGACCCTAGCTTCCTCTTTCCATCATGTTTTCCATTGTAATTGAAGTCCAGCTTCCAATGTTGGGACAGCAAAATCTTTCCAGGCTTGTGAGATAATTTTGTTCTGAATTGCCCATGAATTTAACATTTGTTCCTCACAAGGTGAATACATATCATCTGGAATGACTGCTTCATTATATCTCTTCATATCTAAAACTTCTACAGGATTACAGTCAACTTCTGCATAGCCTTAGGGATGCCTATCATTTGGTGATCATTCTTGTATCATAACCTTAGGCTGTTCCTCTTCAATTTCATAATAAAATGGTGTGGTAGGTTCTGCTCTAAAATCTTCTGTCTGTATATGAATGATTTTCTTATTTTCATTATTATATCTTTCTAAGGCTTGCATCATATCAGTCTTACATGTTTCTAAAGTTTGCATCTTATCAACAGTAAGATTTTCCAAGGTTTTTATCTTATGAGTCAAATTTTTAGAATTGGAACAGTTATAAAACCATTTTAAGGATAAAATATGAATTACCAAACTGATAATATTATGATCAGCATTATGTCAGTCCCAGCTAAGTGCTTTATCCCTTCACTTATTTTTTTCCATTTGTAAGCCATCCATATTAGCCCTAAACAGGGTCCTAACTCCCTGCATTGTGATATTTCCAATTCTTAACATGGGAAAGATTTTTCCCTTTTTTGTTTTGAAACCTAATTTGCCCTTTAAAAACTCCCTGGTGTCTCAACAGACCTGTTGACGCTGACAGTGTAGGTGGAGCTGTGTGGGAGTAATCAGTTGCAATGATGATGTTCTACTGTGCTGGCAGGCCAGGTATGGTGGAGTTTCCTGAGCCATGCTAGTTGCACACCTGGGCTGGAGGCCACTGTAGTTGCTCACACACCATTCAAGAAGAGCATGTGAGCTGTAGGAGAAACCTGTGCACCTGGAACACACCATGGGAGGGGACCAAGCTGCTAGCTGTGAGCAGTGGAGGGTGGCTGCCCAGGGAGTACAAAGAAACTGCAGCTGGCTGTCATTGCAATGGTGGTGGCTCAACACAGCTTTGGCATGATCTGAGGACACACACTGAATGCTAGATATTGCATCTTCTTTTGTTGTTTTATTAAAAAATAAAACTTGGAAGTTAAGTATTGGGGAATAAACCTGAGAGATGCACTGAGCTATGAAGAGATGATTGCCTCACATTCTTCTCTCTGCCTTCCCTGATTGAAAAGGCCTTGCATCTCCTTAGGCTCTTCCTTATTCCACCTCTGTGTTCCTCTATCTTCTTCTGAGTCTTCGAGAAAAACTCTATGATCCACTCCACCTACCTGAAAGTAGATTCTGCCATCCAAACCAGGGTCTGACTCCATTGGCAGTCTCAGAGTAACAACACAAACAAATCTCCCAAAACAGAGATGCATTATTCTTCACTTCGTTCAATGTGTAGTTCTGACTTGTGTGCAGTGGTATCTGAACTCTTGTCACTCTGTGTTATGAACTTGCAGAGTCAGGCCTGAGATTGTATCCATCATTAACTAGGAACTATGTAGTTCTTTAAAAAAATATTTATTTATTTTATGTGTGCCCATGTTTTTCTTATGTAAATGTGTATATACCATGTGCATAACTGGTCTCCTTAAGGTCAGGAGAGAGAGTCAGATCCCCTGGAGGTTGTGAACCACCATGTGGGTCCTAGGAATTTAACTCAGGTCCTTTGGAAAAATGTCCAGGCCCCTAACTGCTTATCCATCTCTGCAGCCCCTATATAGATTCTTAATTCAAGTAGAAAGTGGAGAACCGGTTGTGTCTCTATTTTTAATGACCTCAAAATCTGAAATTTATTATACACTAGACAATGTCTTAATACTCTTCTTTCCAATTATGTTAAACTCTGCAGCAAAGAATAGTGTTCTACTGTGACTTTATAGATCTGGGCATTAAAAGGCATTAAAGTTCTAATTACAAAGTAAGTATTTTGTAAAATAGTTCTTTATTATGTATGGATATTTATTGATTTTTCTACTTTGCTCATTTCTGATATTCAAGTTCTTATATCCTTGTAGTGTACAACATATGGATCCATGAGCAACTTTAATAAAGTGTTCTATTTTTATAAAGGATGTGCTCCTAAGTGCTCCCTCTGTGTCTGATGAATAGTCATGCAAATCACAAGCCAATTTCCATAGTGGTAATTAATGACAACATTGTCATTCCTCTCACATTCCTTCCTATTCTCAACATATGGCAGCTTAATGAATCACTTGTCTCTATTAGAATGATGCATCTGTCTAAACCAGAGGTTCTCCAGTGGGAGAACATGTCTTTGTCACTTTGGAGCATTTATAGACAAAATGTTATACATAGACCAACCTCTAATGAAGTAATGAAGTACATGGTAGGAGCCCCACTTGTTTTCCTTATATTTCCTATTCATGAACCCATGGTTTCTAAGTCTATCAACCTTGAACTTACTCTAATTTTATTGTAACATATTTCATATTTTAAAAATACAAATTAGGGTCAGTGAGATGATTTAGCATGCTTATGCCAAATCTGAGAACCTGAGTTTGATCCTTCGGATCCACATGGTAGAAAGGAAGAATTAACTCTCCAATGTTGTCTTCTAGCCTCCACATATGCACAGTTGTGTACAAGTGCCCACATATATACATATATTTGCACACATTCAATAAATAAGTAAATGTAAAAAATAAAAGTACAACTATAAATCAGATTTCTATTTTGCTTGTGAGAGTTGTTATTATATTATGGATAAAAGCATTGAGTTTTATATAAATAGCAAAATATATATTAAACTTCTGCTTGCCTCTGTGTGGCTTTTTGTTATAAAGTGGGGAGAGTAGGATAGTCTGACCATTAAACAAAATAATAATGCACATAAAACAATTGACACATGCACAGCTCAAATATGATCAAGAACAATCATTCAATAAAGTACTAAGAACTGTTGTATTTACTTATTATTCTTATTTTAGGAAAGAGTGTCTTTTCATTTATCTAGTCATCTTTCATCATCTCCCTTTTGACTTTACTGTCCACCTCTGACCTGTCTTTGGAGAAACACTCATTATCCGGGTACCTCAACTGGACTTAACAATCATGCAGTTCTGACAATGTATTTCATTGATTATCTCCATAAATACCCATGAGATCCTCATAATTGAACAAGAGTTTTAAAGATCTCATCTCTTGAACTGAATAATTTATTTTAGAGTCATACCCTTTTGGGCTGGTGTTCTCTGATTGCTGTGAGTTATTCTGTACATCTGTGTAAGAACAATGAACAGATCGCAGCTATGATGAGCTACAACATGGGAGATGTCACTCACAACTTCTCCTTTTAAAAGGAATACTTCCATTTGAAACCTCACCCTGTTCTCAGTAAGAATAAGAGGTACTAAAGACAAACAGCATGCCTAGTTAAACTTGAGTTTCATATAAAAAAAGATTCATTTCTTAGCATAGCTGTGCCCCACATATTACATGACTTACTGTTTGTCTGAAATTTAATCTTAACTAGTTATCCTTGTGTTTTTATTTGTGAAGTCTAGCATTTCTGCTGAGAAGGCAAGCAGAAGGACAACATATCTAAAGACTGGTGATGCATTAGTCTGATTGCCCATCTTAGAGATGGTCATGCTACCCTAGTCTCCTTTTTGTATACAATATTTTCTTAAACTTGATCAACTGGGCATTTTGCTCTTAGTGAAGAAAAGGCTACTTGTGCTCATTCACATTGTGGTTAGAGGTCAACCTATGAATGTGGAAAAGGACTGTTGTTTTCTGTCATATTAGTCAAGCTCAACTGATAGCACAGTCAAAGGTCCAATTCAAGCCTGTCCAGGGGCCCTAAACCCAGCCCTACTTTCTTTCCTCCTTAACCCTGTCTGGGTTCAATTTCTCCATTGATTTCTCAGGCTTCATTTGCAGCTCAGCCTGGAGAGAGCTGGTAGGATCAGATTAACACATCAAACACTATGATTACTCCACATTTGCAGCCCAGGAAATGGTTTTAGTTGGTACTTAGAAGGGACTTCTGACTATAATTTTGTTGTCAATTTCATTTCTCCCCTCAGACTTAATGACTGTGTAACACAAACCTCAATTTTGGAAATTTGGCTCAGTGCCTATTTCTATAAATGGGAAACAGCTCTTATCCACTCAATTGGACACATTTGGGCATCTCTTTTGTAAATATCCAGACATCTATGTCCACAAGACATCCTTGCTTGCCTTCTAACCTTAAAGAGCTGAGGAAGGTCCTGTACAGTGTTAACTGAGGCAGCTATGGAGTACAAATGGGTCATTCTAGATTACTGACAGAATGCTCACCTGGAAGAAAAGCTAGTGCCCACAACAACAGTGGGCCAACTGTGGAAATCTTTCTCCTAAAAATCTACCTAGAGGGAAAAAATACATTTCCAGTTAAGGGAAACCCTTTTGGAAATGTCTACACTGTGTGTTTCACCGGAAACCAGATAATAGTATTAGCCTATCTCTTGGGCAGAGTGACCATGGAGAAGACAACAAAAGTGAAGAATTAAATGACTGGAACTGCATCTACAAAATCACATTAATAGCTGAAGCCTCAGAGTTATAGTGCAGGGGTGAGGTGGGGTGGGAGGTGATGTTCTTAAATAACACAGAGATATATACAGACACACAACTTGTTCTTTTTATTGAGAGTATATTATTAAAGAAACTATGATAAAGTGAGTCATAGGCTGTTCAAAGTTAAGTACTATAAAAAGAAAAGCTGACATCCATGTGAATCATGTTGTCTTAGATATAGTGAAGGTAGAAATTGCAGTGTAGTCAAGATGTACGTGACATTTGTAAATATTTGCACACCAAAGCCCAACATAACATGCACCTAAACCTGTGAAGGACACACTGTGGATATGGCAGCAATTTGCCTAAGTGATGTGTGCAGTTCGTAGAACATTTTGCTATAAAATAGGGGTGGTAAACTATAGGATGGAGAACCGACTTTTAAATAAAACTTTAATGGATTTCTGTGGGCCTCTCCAGCACTCTGCTTCTTCTTATTCTCATGTGGTCTTCATCTCTCAAGAACATTCCTTGTGTTCCCTCTCTGTTCTTGATCCAGTTGGGACCTCCCGCTCCCCCAAGTTCTCATTCCCTCGCCTCCTGCCCCTCACCACCCCCATTCACGTCCAGAGAGTTCATGTAGATCTCATCCATTTCTCCGTCATTGGGCGATCCCCATGTCTCTCCTGGGGTCCTGCTATCCAGGTAGCCTCCCTGGTGTTGTGAGTAGCTGTCCAGTCATCCTTGTTCCGCCACTAGTATTCTCCTATGAGTGGGTACATACCATGTTTGTCTTTCCACGGAGATGCCCCCACAATAGACTGCTGGCAATGGTCGAGAAATAGCCCTATCAGACCTACCCTGGTGATAGGATGGCCAAACACCCTAATTGTCGTGCTAGAGGCCCCATCCAGTGACTGAGGGAGCTGGATGCAGATATCCACGGTCAGGCCCTGGGTGGAGCTCCGGGAGTCCAGTTGGCGAGAAGGAGGAGGGTTTGTGTGAGCGGGAGTTGTTGGGACCGGAGATGGATGGAATACAGGGACAAGTGGCCAGACAAATGGAAACACATGAACTCTGAACCAATGGCTGAGGGGCCCCCAACTGGATCAGGCCCTCGGATGGGTGAGACAGTTGATTGGCTTGATCTGTTTGGGAGGCATACAGGCAGTTGGACCGGGCCCTGTGCTCAGTGCATGAGTTGGCTGTTTGAAACCTGGGGCTTGGTAGAGACCCTTGGCTCAGCCTGGGAGGAGGAGGCTAGGCCTGCCTGGGCTGAGTTCACCGGGTAGATCTCAATCCTCAGGGGAGTCTTTGCCTTGGAGGAGATGGAAATGGGGGGGGGGCGGGAGAACGGGGGAATCTATGACTGATATGTAAAGTTGAATTATATTGTAAAATAAAATAAAATAAATTATAAAAAAAAACCTTTAATGGAAAGCAGCTCCTTTGTTTTTGCATTGTCAGTGGTTCATCTCTCAAAACACAATAGACTTGATGGTCTCAACAGAGACTAAGTCTTACAAATCCAAGAAAACTCCCAAGTATGGCCCTATATAAAAAACAAAGTTTAAAGTCCCAATTATGTTAAAAATCATAATTATAATTTCTAAACATAAAGTTTCATTTTATTTTTCATTGTTGGTACAAGAAGATGAACATGTGCTAGCTACAGGGTAAGGGCCATAACATTTGCAGTGACAAATATATGAGAAGCCAAATTTTCTTTTCTTTATAGTTTCTTTTTTTCTGTATTTATTTCTGCACTTAGTTTTTATTGTTTCTCTTCTGTCTTCTGTCATGTATTTCTGACTTATTTTTATCTTATTTCTGTTTTTCCAGACATGTTAATATAGTAGTAATTTTGCATTTTTTCCAGAGATGATCTATTCATCTGAATCTATGTGAATACTGTTGAAACCATTTTCCCTACCTCTAATGAACTAAAATTACAGATTCTATGAATATGTTGTTGGATAGGGTTCTGACACTCATTTGATGTTCTATCTTATCAAAGCAGGCACAATTCCCTGTGGTTCATATTTCTCTTTCCTCCTCCTACCCCAACTTGCTCTATGCCCCCATGTCTCTCTCTCTCTCTTACACAAAGACACACACACACACACACACACACACACACACACACACACACACACCATCTTGCCCCACCCAGAATCTTGTACAGAGCCGAGACTAGTCTTCAACTCATGAATCTTCTGCCTCAGCTTCCTCGGTGCCAGAATCTGTCCTTCCTTTTTCCTGCCTTCCTTCCTTCCTCCCCTCCCCAATTCATCTTTAGTCATCAGGATAGTTCGTACTTCGGGTGTGAAAATTGTTATTGCATTATACTATAGCCTTCACAGATTCAGAGGTAAGAATCCATTCTGCTTACTTTATTATTCTCAGTGTCTTCTGTGTAGTAAATCTTCTAAGAATAGCTTTGAATTACTTGAGTGGATGGCAATTGGTAAATGAAATATTCTAATAATTTGATTGACAGTGTTATTTAAATCTTAGATCATTCTGGAAGTTCAGAGAAGAAAGAAGAATGTAAGTAATGTTTTCTTTTTATTTTATTTTATTATTTTTTATTTTATAATTAATTTAATTTTACATATCAGCCACGGAGGATTCCCTTGTCCTCCCTCCTCCCACCCTCCAATCTTTCCCCCCAACACACCCCCCTTTTTATTTTTTTAAAGAAAGGTTTATAAAACTCTTGAACTCAGAAATTTTAATTGGTCATGTTTCTTAGGTCAGATATTGTTTTAAGCATTGGAAAGTCAAGTTAAAATTAAATCACACACATTCCTGATGCTACACTACAGGATGTCCATGAAATGTGTAAGCAGTTATGATTAGACATCTCGAGGGAGAGAATGTAATAAAGTAGATGGCATTTGAAGAGAATTTTGAAAGGTCAATAGAAATTTAATGGAGAGATTAGGTATTCAGTATTGTGGGACAGACAAAACCAGGAAATGTGGACAAAATCACTAAGTGTGCTGTTCTGGAATGAGTGATTCTACCACAAGAAGAACTAAGTGGGAAGAGGGTGGGTTTATAATAGTTTCAGCCTGTAAAACAAGTGCCAATCATCTTAGCAGGATAGAAAGCATGGGCTGTTCCACAGGTTATTCAGGGATTATAACACATTCAGTAGATATACCCCTGTGGAATATAAATACTGGGGGCTGGTGAGATGGCGTAGTGAGTAAATGGGCTTGCTATGCAAGTCTGGACATGGGAGTTCAATCCCCAAAACCAATGTAAAATGAAAAGAGCATAACAACTCCACAAAATTGTTCTCTGGCCTCCACATACGAACTATCATGGCATGCAGGAAACCCCCGGGGAGGCTGTGAGAAGAGCTACAGCAAAAGAGTTCACTTGTCTGGTTGTTGTGGAAGAGAGGAAGTCTGAGAATGGACTTGGAGTTTTGAGCATTATTGTACAGTCTTCATGGATTGCATTATTTCAGTTCGTGGTCACTTTCCAAATACAGAGTAAGATGAAACCTGGTCAGATTGCAAGATAACAGAACACTCATTTGATTAGGAAAAATATAGATAAAGGTTTTAAGCCCAGAGGGACAAAGGTTGCTGTATCAGCATGCATTTAGATGTAGAAGTTAACCATTGTGGAGAATTAGAATCAGGTTACATGTTGTATACTGTATGTAATGTGAATTACTATTCCCTTTCAGAAATAGAATGGACACTACTTAGAGATAAAATGAAAAGGAAGCCTCTTTGATGGAGTGTCTAACATTTGAATTAATCCTTCCCAACAGCAGAAAATTAGCTTCTGAAGTACTATAATATCACTATTCCTAGTTGTTGTGAGTTTATAGAATAGAAATCTTTGTGAACTACAGTTATTTTTGTTTCCATGGATGTTAAACCAAGAAAATTAATTCAGTAGGTTTTCCAGTGAGTTGATAAAATGTTTATCATTATATGTATCAAAGTACTTAGTGCTTGCCTCATCAGCATGTATCTTAAACTAGGAACAATACAGTGAAAATTTGCATGGACTCTCTACAAAGACGACATTGAAATCTATGAAGCATTACACAGAAAAAGACACATGGTCACAAGTGAGGTTCTTTGTACAAATATAAAACACATCCCCAAGGTTCTGCTCAAAGAAATGTCCTTCCTACAGTGACCAGATAAATTGAAATCTCTATTTAAATCATAAGTTGGATTTTATTTCATTAATACTTTCTGTAATAGAATTAGGTAGCAAGTTGAATTTTTTGGTTTTTTTTTTTTTTTTTGTTTTTTGAGACAGGGTTTCTCTGTGTAGCTTTGTGCCTTTCCTGGAACTCACTTGGTAGCCCAGGCTGGCCTCGAACTCACAGAGATCCACCTGCCTCTGCCTCCCGAGTGCTGGGATTAAAGGCATGCGCCACCACCGATAATTTTTTTCAGATTTATTTATTTTATGTATATGAGTATTTTGCCTGCATAAACGCTCATGCACCGTGTGTGTACTTGGTGCTTGTGGAAGTCGGAAGAGGGTCATAGGGTCAACTAGAATGTGAGTTATGAATGGATATGAGCTCCACTGAGGGTGCTGGGAAGTGAATCCCCGTCCTCTCCAAGTACAGCAAGTGCTCTTAACTTCCAAACTACCTCTCCATCCCCTAAATCTATTTTTTCAATCATAAAATGAGCATTAATATGGCTGGAGAGATGATTTCTACATACTTGCTGTTCTTGCGGTGGACCTAGGCTCAGTTCTCAACACCTACAGGGTGGATCTTTAGCTTTAACTAGATCTTTATCAAGTTCTGGGGACCATTGTTGAGTTTTTCATTAAAAAAAAAAATGTAGTTTATTTTTTTGTTTGTTTGTTTGTTTTCTGTTTAGTTTCCACAAGCTGGTTGGAGTACACCCAGGGTCTTTTGCCTCCACATGGACTATACTCACATACTAATCTCGGTCAGAAGGTTTAAGCTATAGTATAAATGTATGGAATGAATATTTAGATTAAAATGTTTTTTTGCAATTTCAGACCTGAGTTTTGGATAAATCATGATTCTTACTTATAGTATATGGGTAGTAATTAGAAGTGACCTGCAGAAAACATGTGTCTCTGTTTTTATACATGAAAATTATCACTTCAGGGATTGTTTTCTTTGAGACAAAATATTTTAAAAGCTTAAATTATAGGATCTATAAAATGTTTACTAATTACATCCCTTTTATGAGAAAGAGACAAATGATAATGATTATATAATAAAGAAATTGCATAGCAAGAATTTGTTCAAATCAATACCTAGCAGATCTAGCATCACCTTCCACTGGTCAGTCTGCACAATTAATGGTTGTGGTTACAGGTGGGCACAGTGACTGTACTGAATTGGATGGGTTAACTCATACTCATTATAGCTTTCAGCATATTCTATTGTGATTCAATTTCTTGGAAAATTGGTAATTTATGTACAACAGTTCTTGGTGGTATTATTTGAATGTCTGTTTCCCTGCCATTCTGGATAAATAGAACTGTCTCTATCTGTTTTTCCTTCATGCCATGTTCATGGTAACGTCATACTCTAATTTCAAAGATAATTTTACTTATCACATCAGAATTGGCCAATGCTTGGAAAGGTTACATCTGTAAAATAAACATAACACACTACAGAAACAATCAGATTCCAGATGATGTGTTTACACTTCACATTGATTTTTCAAAACCTCATTTCCTGGTTTTGTTATACATGGCACTGGAAATAAAAAACCAGAATTTGAATGAAGGAGCCCAGACTACTGTGTTGTAAATGCACTTCCTCTCTACTCCTCCCTTTCATTGGGGGAAACACTTTGCTTCTTTTGCCTCTAGGGGAGGCAGTGAGGACCATTCATGCCTTGGTGGGGATGCTTTTTCAAACAAAATGGAAGCAGATAAAAGGACATGTTTCATGGAATTAACTTGTGTGCCATGTCTAACTGGAGAAAAGAGTATTTTTTTAGGTGAGATAGCATGATTTATGCTCATTGGTGATGACTATACACTAATTTAGGCTATAATTTTGATAAACTCTCCAGGGAGATAGGAAGTAAACATTAACATTTCATTCAATCCAAAGAAACATTTGTGACACTCTCATGTGAAACATGGTGCTTTTGACTTAGTACTTTGTTACATTTGAGTAATGATTAAGAGGAAAGAAAGATGATTGGTTACAAGACCTATCCTGCTTACTTACTTTGGTAAACTGTTATTTTGAAAAAAAAAATTATTAAATCTTTGAGAATTTCATGCAGTGTATTTTGATCATATTTACATCCCTCCTTCAATTCCTCCTTCCTTACACCAAATTCTGTCTGTGTCCTTATTTTTAAAATTGAGTCCAATTTATGCTGTACATGTACTCTTTGTGGCCATTGACTTGAGGCAGTGGTTGTCATACCAGAGGCTATATCCTTAAATTAAACTGGCTCTCCCTCTCCTAGCATTTACCAATTGCTCTTTAGCTAGGCATAGAACTCTTCTAGCTGATATTTTGTCTGGCTTGAGCTTGCACAAGTTTTATGCATGCTGACACAACTGCAATTAGTTCACATATTCAAATGCCCTGTTGGGTAGAGAAATCACTGTATTCTTCAAGTCATCTACCATCTCTAGCTTGTGCAATCTTTCTGCCTTCCATCCTCTTCAGCAATGATCCCTAAGCCTTAGTTGTAGGGATATAATACATATGCTCCATTTAGGAGTAAGCATTGTTATAGTCTCTAATTCTCTGTATTTTGACCACTTGTGGGGCTCTCGGTTAATTGCCAGCTAGTGCTTATAGGAAACTTCTCTGATGAGGGCTGAGTGATGCATCAATCTATGGGTATAGTGATAAGTCACTAGGATCAATTTCATATTATATCCATTTAGCAGAGTGTTGCATTGGAATTTTGATGGGGATTGTGTTGAATCCATATATTTCATTTGGCTGGCTGTCTATTTTTCCAATATTAATCCTAATAACTGATAAGCATGGGAGGTCTTCCCATCTTCTGAATCTTTCTTGAGTTCTTTATTCAAGTCTTAAAGTTTTTATTACACAAGTCTTTCACTTCCATAGAGGATGATTTTCATCTCCACCTCTTTAAATTTATTCCAAGATTACTTTTGAGGCTTTTGTGAATACAATTGTTTCCCTGATTTCTTTCTATGTTTTTCTTTTTTTATTAAGAAATTTTTTATTCATTTTACGTACCAATCACAGATGTCCCTCTTCCCTCCTCCTGGCCCTCCAGCCTTCCCCCCAACAACCCACTCCCCATTCCCTCCTACAAGAAGGTAAGGCCTCCCACGGGGAGTCAACAGAGCCTGGCACATTCAGTAGAGGTAGGTCCAAGCCTCTCCCCCTGCCTCAAGGCTGTGCGAGGTGTCCCACCAAAGTTAGTGGGATCCAAAAAGTCAGCTCATGCACCAGGGATGGATCTTGATCCTACTTTCAGGTGTCCCCTTAAGCAGATCAAGCTGCACAACTGTCTTGCTTATGCGGAGGGCCTAGTCCAGTTCCGTGAAGGCTCCACAAGTGTTAGTCTAAATTTCATGAGTTTGGTTTGGTTGTCTCTGTAGGTTTTCCCATCATGATCTTGATGCCCCTTGCTCATAGAATCCCTCTTCTCTCTCTTCAACCGGACTCCTCAAGCTTGGCCTGGTGTTTGGCTGTGAATCTCTGTATCTGCTTCCATCAGTTACTGGAGAAAGGCTCTATGATGACAGAATATTCACCAATCTGATTACTGGTGTAAACCAGTTCAGGCACCCTCTCGACTGTTGCTAGTAGTCTAAGCTGGGGTCATCTTTGTGAATTCCTGGGAAATTCCCTATCACCCTGTTTCTCTCTATCCCCATGAAATCTCCCTCTATTATGGTATCTCCTTCATTGTTCTCCCACACAATCCCTGTTCTAGCTCAACCATCCCATTCCCTTATGTTCTCATCCCCCATTCCCTACCTTCCATTGTCCCCAGTCCCCAGTTTACTCATGGAGATCTCATCTATTTCCCCTTCCCAGGGTGATCCCTGCATCCCCCTTTGGGTTTTCCTAGTTAGCTAGCTTCTCTGGAGTTGTGAGTTGTAGTCTGGTTATCCTTTGCTTTACATCTAGTATCTACTTAACTCACTTTTTCTATGTTTTTCAGTTGCATGTAGAAAGGCTACTGATTTTTCTGTGTCAATTTTATGTCTTGCAACATTGCTGAATGTGTTTACCACTTACAGGAGTTTTCTGGTGAAATCTATCTTTTACATATAGATTCATATTATCTGCAAGTAAAGTTGCTTTTTATAATTCCTTTATTGCCTTACGTTTCTTATTGCTCTTGCTAATATTTCAAGCACCAATTTGAAGAGGAGTGGAGCATATATGGACATGCTTGTCTTGTTTTGATTTTAGTGGACACGCTTTGAGTTACTCTCTCTTTAGCATAGTGTTGGTTGTGTGTCTGTATACTACCTTCAATATGTTGATATGACCTCTGTATCCTTAATCTCTCTTGGAATTTTGTCATGAAAGGATGTTGGAATTTGTGAAAGGTCTTCCTTGCTTCTAATGAGATGATCCTATGCTTCTATCCTTAAGTCTATTTCTGTGGTAGATTAGAGTTACTGGGGTGAAGCAGACTTGATCACAGTGGAAAATCACTGTGTTTATTTATTTTACATTTTAAAATTTATATTTCCAATTGTTTTACTAAAGCAAAGAAATTTTAGCATTGAATCCAAATCATGAACTATGTATTCTTATTCAGTTGATTTATGTACTGGTATTGACTACATATTTATTAGAGTGTTCAGTGATTCAGATATTGACTTCCATAGTCAGTGTTGACACACCTTGCATTATTCATATCAATATTTATATACCATTATTTTGATTACTGTGTACACTAATTAACATGAAATTATTTTCTAAATATATAAATGAATGCTCTAATTCCATAGCCATAAGGTAACTCTCATGCCTGTCACAACTATCAGGGCCGAGAACCTGTGAATAGATAGGTCATAAGCCCTAGAAGAAAACCACTATTACCATTGTGCTAAATTGAACTAATATTAAATAGACATTGTTATACCCATAGATTGGTGTATCATTCAAACCCCATCAGAGAAGCTTCTTGTAGTAAAGAATCATTAACACAAAGACCTACAACTGGTCAAGATGCAGAGACTAAGACGGTGAAGTGCTCAGCCCTAAATAGGATATCTCTGCCACATCTTCTTATCCAAAGGCTCAGGAATCACTGTGAAAGAGGGAACGAAAAGATTCTAAGAGCTAGTAGCAGAACATGGACACTGGAGACAGACTCTTCTGGATCCAACAGAGCAGCTGCACATTTTTAGTTCACTTATTTCATCTGCAGTTTTTATTCTCTCTTCTTGTCTACTGTTCAGGGGTCTTGTTTGTTTTTATTTTACCATGGACTTCAGAAGCATTATAAGTTATTGATATGGGATCTCTCTAGATTTTTAAATATAATTTTATGCAACATTTAGCACTATAAATTTTCCTTTCAGCACTACCTTCATTGTGTCCCATAGTTTTCCAGTATTTTATGTTTTCATTTTCATCCAATTCTAGAAATTTAAAATTTTCCTTGTTGATTTCTCCCTCACCCAGTTTTTAATACAATAATGTGTTGTTTTGATTTCATGAGTTTGTGTATACTCGGTTTTCTTCCACTATTGTTGACACTGAGCTTTAATCTATGGTGATCAAACAGAAATCAGGATGTGATTTCAGTTTTCCTAAATTTGTTGAGAACTAATTTGTATCCTAATAGGTAGTTGATGTTAAGAAATTTTTGTGGGGTGCTTGTAGATGTAACCAACCATCTTATTAAATAAGAAACACAGAGCCAATGTAAAGATGAAAGCCCAAGAGGTCAGAGCTAAGAGCCTTACCCGCCTGCTGCCAGCTAGCTTCTCCCGCCAAGAGACCTCTCCGAAAAGGAGCTACTTCCTGTGCGTTTGTTTTTAAATAGAGTTCTGTTCTGCCTTCTCATTGGTCGTAAACCCAACTACGTGACTGCCTCGTCACGGCCTGTCTGTGCAGACCTCCAGGTCTTCTATGGTTGGTATTGAGATTAAAGGCTTGTGTCTCCAATGCTGGCTGTGTCCTTGAACACACAGAGATCTACCTAGTTCTGCTTACCAAGTGCTGGGATTAAAGGCGTGCACCACCACCACGCCTGGCTCTCGCTATGGCTTGCTAATAGCTCTGACTCCTAGGCAACTTTATTTATTAACATACAAATAAAATCACATTTCAGTACAAATAGAATACCACTATAGGTGCTTAAGAAGAAAGTATATCCTTTACTGTTTGGGTAGAATATTCTGTAGATATCTGTTACATCTATTTGGTTTATGTCATTTAACTTAAGATAAACTGCTGCATTTATAATATTAGAGTATAGGGTAGGATACACAAATTGGTAGAGTTTTCAGGAAGTTTCTGTGAAGTTTCATTTATGAAATGGTACTTTACTTAAATATGGTATAAATACAATGAAGCTAACTTTTAATTGCTTTTATTAACTTGCTTTAAATTAAATTAAATTGCTTTAAATAACTTTAAAAGCTCCAATTGAGAAGACAGATCTTTATTCATACTTTTACATAAAATACTATTCATAAAAAAGAAATGATGTGTTTTCTCAGCATTCTTGAACAATATATGAAGATTTAAATCGAGTCTTGGTCAGTATTATAGACCTGAAATGTCAGCTATTCTAGTGGCTGAGACAGAAGGATCATAAATTCAAGGACACCTAGACAATTTAGTGAGTCTGTCACAAATTTATTTATTTATTTTAAAGATTGTTTATTTTTATTTTATGTGTGAGTGTGTCTTGCCTGTATGCATATGTGTGCCACTGGACTCCTGACTCTTTATAGGTATCTCTGCAGTCTAGAATTTGTTTCTCTGAACTGCTTGCTCAAATATCTCAAGCTTTATATTCCTCAAAAGGCTGCCTGCCACTTTCCCATGTTCTTTCAAGTTTCAACATCCCCTCCTAATTGAAACATTTGCTCCAGGAGAGGACAGGATACTCAGGAACCTCAAGAAGCAAAGAAAAATTGGGAAATGGTCACATGTGGATGAGAACAACAACATCGAAACCTTGAAGGACCCTTGAAGATCCTATCAACAGTATAAAAGGAAGTAAATAGTTGCTGAGGGTGGTGGCTCTGTGCAGCCAACTGCAGGAAGAGTGATGTACAGAGGGCTCCTGGGTGTGGAGTGGTGTTTCTGGCAGTGCAGGTGCTTTAGAGTTATCCCTGTTCCTTGTAAGTAGCCCCTCATCAATACTTCTGTTAGTAACCCCCATAAAAAACTCATTGGTTCACCAAATTGGACATCAGTGTAATCTTTATTCTGTCTACCATGGACTCTCTTTCCCAGGTGTGTAGACATGTGTGCTGCATCTCCCCAACAGAAGTCTCCTGCACAGCTTTCTGCTATCATGCTCCTCCATGCCACTGTTTTTCCTCCCCTGGGCACACTTATTTATTTCCTGTCTCTTTTTCCTCTTTCACTATTATGCATGATTCACAGAGAAAAAGACTTGGATTTTATTGCTGCTTTTATTATTGTGAAATTATATACCCTGAAGACTTATCACAATATAGATGTCAAATACTTTTTTCGTTCAGTGATTCTGTGGTTATTTCATGACAGTGTGAGAAAGTGCTTCTGGCCACTATAGCATGGACTACATCCTTCCAGGGAAATGGGCCACATCTGAGAGAAGGCACAAATCATTGCCTCCTGTCTGATGTATGCCTAAAGCGAGAGCTAAATAAAACCTAGTTTCTGTAGACAGAGTAGATAAAATCACCTTCATACTGAGGGATAGATGAAAGGAAGAATATTCTTCTACCCTGTGGACAATCAGTCACCTAATGCTGACACCAATGTATCTGCAGAGCTCTGGGCTATGGCTGATAGACTGGGTTGAGGAGAGCAGATAAAGAAAGAAAACAAAGCTGTACTATTCATGAGTGTCCGTAGCAGGTACGCATCAAAAATGTTTTTATTTTCTTTTTAGGGGCAGGGTCCAGTTTTTGAAGGTGAAATGATGATGTGAGAAAGACAAATAAGGAGGCAAAGATTAAAAGTTAATCATAAAAAGAAAAACAGAGATGTCAGACCAAACAAGGGTGCAGAGAGATGGGAGGCAAAAGCTTTAAGGACAAGCAGGTAGAGAACAGCAACTTGTCACTGTTGGAAGAAGCATTGTGACTGGTCCATGGAGAGGATAAACAGGTGATGAGAAAATGAAGGAATCAGTGCTCGCTTGAAAGACTGGAAGAGATTCTTCAAGAAAAGCTTGTGCTCAAGTTGGTGTTGGCAGACCTCTAGTGGCGGAAATGAAAATCCAGCAATCTAATTTGCTAATGGCTGAGGACAAATTTGAATTTAGATGGCAAGAGCAAATTTATAAGACAAAGAAAAATCTCTCACACAAATATAACTGTAAAAAGGGCCTGCCAGACTCAATCATTGCTGGGCTCTCCATTTCTTATCAGAAAGATTCAGTGGCATGTGTATTCTGAATTCATTTCCATAATGTAGCACTTGGAGTGGCCTGTGAAAGTAAAACCAGTGATATTTTAATTGTTGTGGAATAGAGTATTTGTTTAACTATGTAAAGATGTGTTGCATTTGTTTATGCTGCATTTGTTCAAGTATGTAATGATGTGTTGCTTTTGTTTATGCTGTATTTGTTTAGCTATGTAAAGATGTGTTACTGTTTTACCTTGCCTCCTTAAGGTGCCTGATTGGTCTACTACAAAGTTGAACAGGTAACAGCTAGGCAGAGGAGGGACAGACGGGCTTTTGGACAGAGAGAAAAGGGGAGCCAGCCAGCCAGTCAGCTCGGAGCCAGATAGATAGACACAGAGGGAGCAGGAAAGCAGAATGGACAGTATGTAGATAAGGTAAACGAGACTCAGGGCAGCACACAGATTGATAGAAATGGGTGAATTTAATTAAAAATAAAAGCTGGCTAGAAACAAACCTAAGCTAAGACCAAACATTCATAATTAATAATAAGACTCCATGTCATGATTTGGGGGCTGGTGGTCCAAGAAAGCCTGATACAATTAATAAAGTTTAAAACTTGAGGAAACTCATTCAGGAGGGGAGTGCTGACTTACTTTGGAATTTTGTGGTACAAACTACATAAGATAAAATACCTATTCATTTTCAAATTCAGAAAAGGGGAAAGGGTTAATTATAGCCAGAAGAGGCTTCTAGAAGCCTCAAATATGATGTAAATGGTATGTTTGAAAATGACAGCAAGGGTTTCAAATGTTAAGTAAAGCCAACAGTGACCAAAAGAAGGCTAACAGGTTACTGTAATCTTAAAGGTTGATAAGTTACTGGTTTTAAGCTCCTGGGAGCTTAATTTGTTAATGCGAACTATGATTCTTTAACGGAAATCAAGCTAAGTTTATCCCAAAGTTTTCACTACCAAGTGTAATGCCTGACACCTAGTTCATACTAGTTAAATCACGTGTGGTCTTCTTTTTGTAAACCGGTGAGATATTGTAGAGATTTTTTAAAAGCTACTTCAAATCTATTATAATACTTGTAAAAATATCAATAATATATGGTTTCTCCTATACTTTGGAGGGAATAAAAGACCTTTTATGATTAAGCTTGTGATGGGAAGTACTAGGAGCCAAGTAGTTCATATATCCATAAATGACCTAAAGCTGGACAATCAAAGGATTTCTAGTTGTTAGATAAAAGTTAGCATCCCTCAGGAACTTGTGAACCAGTTGTCATCCCCCAAAGGAATCATTTCCTTTGCCTCTGGAAGAAGGGGTATGGGGCTCTCCATTGACATGCACCTGTGGTTGCATACCAAGGCCCATGCTGGCCTTCAGGCTCCCTCAGTTTCATTCACAAGTATCTGTTATACTTCAGAGACCCCATGTGAGCCTCTTGGCTCTTCTCACCTCAGGCTCTGCTCTCTTTCTAACCCCTCCCCCAGCTACTCTTGCTATTTTCACTATTCCCTCTCTTGCTATATCCACTCTTCTCTCCCACTCTCTCACTTCTCTTACAGACAGTTCTGTCTGTGTACAATCCATTTTCTTATCTCCTTACTCTAGACTCTTCCAGATACCTCTGGACATTTTTATCTCTCTTGTTCACAATAAAAGCCTTCTCTCTAGTGGGGAAGCCATTCCAGTGGTTTCTTTACTGTACCCCCTCACATGCAGAGAGATATCACACCATGCAAGCATGGAGAGAACTGGGTTGGAATCCCCGGCGTTCACATAAAAGTAAGGCAAGGCCACATGTGCCTATACCCCCAGTGCTGGAGGGAGAGACAGGTAGATCTTAGGAGCCTGTAGGCCAACTAACTTAGCTAAAGAAGGAAGCTTGAGAGGTTCAGCAAGAGACCCTATCTAAAGGGAATAAGATGGAACACAATTAATATATCCCAGGACCTCCTTTGGTCTCCTCATGTATACACACCCTGTCTTTATATCTTATATTGTTGTTAAAATTCTAGCAAAGGGGAGAATTACTCAATGTCCAACCCTCTCCTAAGGTCCCAGTGACAACTACAGCCTATTCTGCTAAAGTTTACTCTGCAGAACCAATGAGTTTATCCAGCTTTCTTAGGGAGCACAGGTGAGAGGCTACAATAGGGGTGTGGGCGCTCCTCCCCAAACAGGCAGACCTGAAAAGCCTTACACAGGAGTTATGAGTGCTTCCCCATAGCTGCATCGATGGGGCTTCCTTCCCTTTTCTCAGCCTATATACTCTAGCCCCTCCCCCAGTCATATGCAATTAAGGTAGAGTTGCACATAGCTGGTAGGAAAAAGCTGGACACTCACCCCTCCCTCCATGAGCATGAGTAAGCAGTCAACAAGATCAGTTTGTATTATATTTTGCTACAGGGTGCAACTGAACTTCCCCAGATGCTGTATGCTTGGCTTGGAGGACAGTCACTCACAATACACAGGTATACACTACACACATACCATATACATATACTTATATACATAGACTCATACTCATAGACATACACACATACACATATGAATATATTCTGTTGGTTAGGTTTTTTGTTGTTTTGTTGTGTTTTTGTTAGCTAGACTCAAACAAGAGTCACTTGGGAAGAAGGAACCTCAACTGAGGAACTGCCTCCACCAGACTGATCTGTGGAGCATTTTCTTGATTTACAATTGATGTGGGATGGCCCAGCCCACTGTGAGCAGTACCATCCTTGAGCAGTCAGTCCTGGACTGTGTAAGAAAAGAGGATGAATATTGAGTCTGGAGCACATCAGGTAGCAGCATCCTACAGTTTCTAACATCAGGTTCCTGCCTTGAGCTTCTGCCTGGGCTTTCCTCAAAAAGTGTAAGATGAAATGGTGTCTCTCCTCCATAACTTAGTTTTAATCATGGTGTTATCACAGCAACAGGAAAGTCACTAAAACACAGACACACATTCACATACACATACATACTAATGTGCACATACACACATAAAAATAAGAGAGTGAGTGAAATGTCACTGGTTTAAATAAATCATTACCAAGTGATCAGATTCAAGTGATCAGAAATATTTTATTTATTTTGTATGTTGATTAAAGTTTCAAAATTATTTTATATCAATTACTTTTTGAACTTTATAATAGAGGATTTTAATATCAAATAGTCTTATTTCTCTATTCTGTTTATATTTATATTGGTATGGAAAAAATTCCTGGAAAGAAGCCATGTCTGCAGAGACTGATTGATGAATTAGAACTGCAGTAATGTGGAGAGACTGGAATATTGCCTTATGTGAGCTAGCTTTAGCCATTTGAATAGCCATTCCTTGTTCACCACTGGATCAGAACTAACATCCTGTGATTAATAGATTTAAAAAAACCTTTGTAATCTATTAATTTAGCAACTACTAGCTTCCATCAAACCAACACCTAAGAATGTCATCAGATAGTGTCTTAGGCATATAAAAAAAGCTTCTTTTATCTCACTGGAACTATTTCTCTGATGTACCCACCAATGTATTAAATACCCACCAGATATTAAACTCTAATTTAACACATACACATGTCTCCATTGGCTTTACCCTGCTCTGAAGCCTAGGGACAGTCTCTGAGGGCCCCCAGGTTTGATGGCAAGTAGTTACCTTCTTCCTGGTAAGGACTTCAAATGGCTAACCAGATCAGTACATTCTTGCTGAGTGGTCAGGATCCATTAGGTGTTCCTGAGTACCTGAAGCCCCCAATATGTCTCTGTGTAGGTGTGTCCATGTGGAGGTCAGAGGCCAACTTGCTGAACTTGATTCTGGATTTTGGGTATCAAATTCATGACATCAGGCTTGAAGCCAAGAACCCTTACATGCTGAGCCATCTCACCAACTCTCTTTCTCCCTTTTCTTAAATGCTGGGATGCAGTCTCCAAACAGGATCTCAGAACAATGTATCACTTCCTCAAGAGTCAGATTCCAACATCAAAGTGTACTTGGAGTCAGTCCTTCCAAAGTCATTGGGGAAGCCATCATCCCCCATCCTCAGCTTCTGTCTGTATATGGCCAGTGAGTCTTGGTGTCCTTGGCTCGTAGAAGCATCATTCCTGCTCCTATGATGCTCAGTGTCCTACAGCATTGGCAGAGTGGGTCTTCCTCAGTACCAATTTCTCCTTTATAAGGTCTTGTAATGCCTGGTTGAGATCTATTCAACTCTAGTCTGATGCCAAGTTTAAAAATTCCATTTCCTAAAGGTCACCTTGAGAGGCCCTAAGTGAGGAAACAAACAGACATTTAGTAGTGGTCAGGGGTCACAAGGTTACAATTATTTTCTCCCAATTCTCCATGACTTTGAAAGAATGCCTAGATAGCCAAGTATGGTGGCTCACTCACACCTGTCCTCCCAGCATCATGAGGTGGAGGAGGATCAGGAGTTCAAGGCCAGTCTTTGCAACATAGCGACTTTGGGGTCAGCTTGGGCTACATGAGACCCTGCCTCATAAGTAGAAAGAAGAGGAGAACAGGAGAAAAATTTGGGAAAGAAGAAGACAAGACACAGGACAGGGAGGCAGAGGAGACCCTGTTCTTTGAACCTTCAGATAGCTCTTAGTTTTCAGAGGGACCAGTCACAGGTCTAGGGCAGTGCCCAGACCAGTGGATATGAGTCAAATGTAACCATCATCCAACATCCTCCTTGGGACTTCATTAAGAAGCCATCAGTGAGACCTGGAAATGAGCTATGGCTGGTTGCCTGGTGTCTCAGGTCCAGCCACCTGCAGCTCTGAAGCTGGCATGCAGCGGTTGGAAATGGAGTCCTGCTGATGAAAGTTGAGGGTCATCATGGCCAGGCTGTGCACAGGGTCAGCTTGCCACTATCCAGTTGACAAATTTACAGTTGCATGGCCAGCTTCACCACCACCTTTACCAGATTTTCTGTCACTCTCTGTACCTCCTTCCAGCTGTGTGTATGTGTGTGGACTCTTTGGTGGCCTGGTATAGTTCATCCAAAACTCTCACTGCTGGTGTTGTTGATGAACATGACCACCATAGCCTTGAAGGTGAGGACCTTCTACTGGCCCTACAAGGCCTGAATCTTCATGCTGCAGGTGTCCATGAACCCTGCTCTGTGGGATTTGTCTGGGTGATAGCTCATTATAGACACCTGTGTGGGGCTGGGGCCTCTGGGCAAGCAGAGTACCACTGTAGGACTCTTGCTGGTCTGGGAAGCTATGCACACCCCCACCCATGTATTTTAATCTGGCCTTTATTTATGACGTTCTGTGAAACTACAAAACTCCATGAAACTACTTCTAGAACATGGAATTTGGGGTAAACTAAATATGTATTCCTGGTCCACAGGGACTCAGAATAAACACTCCGTTATTATCTTTAAGATGAGAGTTGTGTTTTTTGCATAGACATTGGGATGTGGTGACATCCATGATGAAGAGTGAAAGAAGAACAAAGGTTCTCAATTTGTGGGTTACAACCCCTCTGGGGTCACAAACCAGATATTCTGTATATCATTTACATTAGCAATAGCATACTTACAGTGATGAAGTAGTAACAAAATAATTTTATGGTTGAGGCTCACCACAACATGAAGAACTGTATTGAAGGGTCCCAGCATTAGAAAGGTTGAGAACCACTGGAGAAGGAAACAAATGAAGGAAGAAAAACATTGAGTTACTAAGTAAGGTGTCAGTTTTTCTCCCTTGAATTATCCCTTTTTATCTTTTGAGTAGTTCTGGGTCATTTGAATCTACAGAACACAATCTTCAAATGAAAATGTGCTGAAAACTATTGAAAAAAAGCAGGTAACTAGTGAATGGATAATTCAAAACAGTTGTGTAAGCAGGGACCCACTTCACTTCCTTTGCAGATCCTTTTAAAAGTACAGCATTCATCTTAACTTTTTTAAGCGGCAAGCCTATTCAGTTGTTGAAGCAGTTAACTTAGTTGAATTGTATTCCAAACCCAGAGCTGCATAACACGTATCTCATATCTGTAGTTAACTTTGCCATGATTACATGCATTTTAAATTTAATTTTTAAATATTGCACTAAACTATTGAACCATCTCTGCAGCCCTGTTTCATTTTTAAAAGTGGAATTATTATATACCCAGCAGAACACACACATACATACACACCCACACACTCTCTCTCATTTATTCCTCTCCTCTCTTTCTCTCTTTCCCTCTGACTTCCTTCCCCATTTCCTCCCTCCCTTTCACCCCTTATCTTTTCTTCCCTTTCTCTGTCTCTTCATCTTCATTCACAGAATCAGCAATTCAAATACAGCATTGCCACTATTTTTTAAGCCTTATTTCTGCATGAACATAATAGATATTTCATGTGCAGTTATAATTACAACATGTAGTACTACAGAGATAAGGCAAAACTTCAACTTGTCTATTTACTAAGTCAAAACTGTCTGGATATGGGCTCACATGCTACTAACCATATAGAACCATTGTCTAGATAAGGTAGTTACTGGTTTGTTTACTATTACTGATCTGTCACAGACATTCAGAAAGCCATTTAATGGCTTTTAAAAGAGACAGACTAAGGTCAAGTTTGGGTGACTGAAAGCAGCTCGTATGAGATTGAAAGCAATAGTCTGGAATGGACATATTTCAGCAGGAGCTGGCAGTGAAGAGTACTGAAAATAGAATTATCAGGGACACAAGGTATTATTTTGTCACTTTCAACTGTAGGAGCAGTCTGGACATATTTCAGAAAGAGCTGGCAGTGAAGAGCACTGGAGATAGAATTATCGGGCACATGAGGTATTATTTCATCACTTTCATTTGTAGGGAAGAATAAATGGAAACATTTACAAGTATTTAATTTGCCACAGAAATATCCCTTTGGAGCTCACTTCATGGAATCATTATCCTGTAAGAGAAATCTGTTCTCTTTGTGTATTTCAAGAATGAACACATTCACAAAATGCATGCATTTGAAACACAAGCCCTGTTTCCTCTCCATTCTCAGTGGCTTCAATTTCCAACAGCACAATCTGCTCTCAAGAGGAACTTAGGACAAGTTCCCCATCTGCTTCCTCCATCCAAAGTCTTAGTTGGTGTGTGAAATAACTGTACCAGATGTAGGTAGATTTTACTAAATCCTAAGTATGAAATTTAAAATTTATATAGACAATGAAAAATGAACCAGGGATTTAATCCTATTGAAGACAATGTGAAGAGCTATTTTTTTCATTTTTTATTAAGACATTTTCTATTCACTTTACATACCAACCACATATCCCACCTCTTCCCTCTTCCCACCCCCAGCCTTCCCTCCCAAGCCAACCCCCACCCCCACATTTTCCAAATCAAGGTCTCCATGGAGAGTCAGCAGAGCCTGGCACACTCAGCTGAGTCAGGTCCAAGCCCCTACCCACTGCACCAAGGCTGTGCAAGGTGTCACACCATGGCAAAAAGCCTGCCAATGCACCAGGGACAGATCCCAATTCCCCTGCCTGGGTGTCCCCTAAACAGTTCGAGCTAAACAACAGTCTCCCATATCCAGATGACCTAGTCTAGTCCTGTGGGGGCTCCCCAGCCACTAGTCCATAGTTCATGGGTTTCCACCATGTGGCTGGTCATCTCTGCACATTTTCCCATCATGATCTCAACTTCCCTTGCCCACCGAATCCCTCCTCTCTCTCAGTGATTGGATTCCTGGAGCTCAGCCTGGCGCCTGGCCATGGATCACTGCATTTGCTTCCATCAGTCACTAGATAAAGGATCTATGATGACAGGGTATTCACTAGACAAGTCGCCAGAGTAGACCAGTCCAGGCACCCTCTCCATCACTGCTAGTAGTCCAAGGTGGGGTCATCCTTATGGATTCCTTGAGAGCTTCCCCAGCACCCTTCCTCTTCCTGTTCCCATGATGTCTTCATTTATCATCGTATCTCTTTCCTTGCTCTCTCACTCTGTCCTTGCTCCAGGTTGACCCTCCCATTTCCTTACATTCTCATCCCCCATTCTTTGCCTTCCTTTACCCCTACCCCACTCCCAGTTTGCTCATGAAGATCTCATCTATTTCTCCTTCACTGAGCTATCTATGTATCCCTCTTAGGGTCCTCCTTGTTAACAAGATTCTCTGGAGCTGTGGGTTGCAGTCTGGCCATCCCTTCCCTCACATTTAATATCCACTTATGAGTGAGTATATACTATGTTTGTCCTTCTGAGTCTGGGTTACCTCACTCATGATGATATTTTCTAGTTCCATCCATTTGCCTGCAAATTTCATGATATCATTGTATTTTATTGCTGAGTAGTACTCCATTGTGTATATGTGCCACATTTTCTTTATCCATTCTTCAGTTGAGGGGCATCTAGGTTGTTTCCAGGTTCTGGCTATTACGAATAATGCTGATATGAACATAGCTGAGCATGTGTCCTTGTGGTAAGATTGAACATTCCTTGGGTATATGCCCAAGAGTGGTATAGCTGGGTCCTGAGGTAGATTAATTCCCAATTTATTGAGAAACTGCCATACTGATTTCCAAAGTGGCTGTACAAGTTTGCATTCCCACCAGCAGTGTAGGAGAGTTCCCCTTTCGCTACATCCTCTCTAATATAAGCTGTCTTGAGTGTTTTTGGTCTTAGCCATCCTGACAAGTATAAGATGGTATCTCAGAGTCATTTTGATTTGCATTTCCCTGATGTCTAAGGACGTTAAGCAATTCCTTAAATGTCTTTCAGCCATTTAAGATTCTTCCATTAAGAATTCTCTGTTAAGCTCTGTAGTCCATTTTTTAATTGGACTGTTAGGTATTTTGATGTCTAGCTTTTTGAGTTCATTATATATTTTGGAGATCAGCCCTCTGTCAGAGGTGGGGTTGGTGAAGAACTTTTCTGATTCTGTCGGTTGTCATTTTGTCTTATTGACCATGCCCTTTGCTCTACAAAAGCTTCTCAGTTTCAGAAGGTCCCATTTATGAATTGTTTCTCTCAGTGTCTATGCTACTGGTGTTATATTTAGGAAGTAGTCTCCTGTGTCAGTGTGTTCAAGACAACTTCCCACTTTTTATTCTATCAAGTTCAGTGTAGCTGGATTTATGTTGAGTTCTTTGATCCACTTGAACTTGAGTTTTGTGCATGGCAACAGATATGGATCTATTTGCAATCTTCTGCATGTTGACATCCAGTTATGCCGACACCATTTGTGGAAGATGTTTTCTCTTTCCATTGTACAGTTTTGGCTTCTTTGTCAAAAATCAGGTTTTCATAGGTATATGGATTATTGTCAGGGTCCTCAATTCAATTCCATTGGTCCACATGTCAGTTTTTATGCCAATACCAGGTTGTTTGTATTACTATAGCTCTATAGTAGAGTTTGAGGTCAGGGATTGTGATGCCTCCAGACGTTGCTTTATTATGCAGGATTCTTTGAGCTATCCTAAGTTTTTTATTTTTCCATATAAAGTTAAGTATTGTTCTTTCCAAGTCTGTAAAGAATTATGTTGGGATTTTGATGGGGATTGCATTGAATCTGTAGATCACTTTTGGTAAGATTGCCATTTTTACTATGTTAATTCTACCTATCCATGAGCATGGGAAATCTTTCCATTTTCTGATATCTTCTTTGATTTCTTTCTTCAGATACTTAAAGTTCTTATCATACAGGTCTTTCACTTGCTTAGATTAGAGCTACCCCAAGGTATTTTATATTATTTGTGGCTATTGTAAAGGGTGATGTTTCTCTGATTTCTTCCCAGCCCATTTATCATTTGTATATAGGAGGGCTACTGATTTTATTTTTTAGGTAATCTTGTATCCTACCACCTTACTAAAGGAGTTTATCAGGTATAGGAGTTCCCTGGTAGAATTTTTGGGGTCACATATGTATACTATCATACTGTCTGCAAATAACAAAAGTTTGATTTCTTCCTTTCCAATTTGTATCCCTTTGATCTCCTTTTGTTATCTTATTGCTCTAACTAGAACTTCAAGTACTATGTTGAATAAGTAATGGGAGAGTGGACAGCCTTGTCTTGTTCCTGATTTTAGCAGAATTGTTTTGAGTTTCTTTCCATTTAATTTGATGTTGCCTGTCTGCTTGCTGTAAATTGCCTTTATTATGTTTAAGTATGTTCCTTGTCTTCCTGATCTCTCTAGAACCTTTATCATGAAGGGGTGTTGGATTTTGTCAAAGGCTTTTTCAGCATCTAATAAGATGATCATGTGGGTTTTTTTTTTCAGTTTGTTTACATGGTGTATTACATTGACAGATTTTCATATGTTGATCCATCCTTGCATCCCTGGAATGAAGCCTACTTGGTCATGGTGGATAATTTTTTTGATGTGTTCTTGGATTCGGTTAGCTAGTATTTTATTGAGTATTTTTGCATCAATGTTCATGAGGGATATTGGTCTGTAATTCTCTTTCTTTGTTACATCTTTGTGTGGTTTGAGTATCAGGGTAACTGTAGCCTCATCAAAAGAGTTTAGTAATGTTCCTTCTGTTTCTATTGTGTGGAAAAATTTGAAGAGTATTGGCATTAGCTCTTCTTTGAAAATCTGGTAGAATTCTGTGCTGAAACCATCTGGTCCTGGGCTTTTTTTAGTTGAGCGACTTTTAATGACTGATTCTATTTCCTTAGGTGTTATTGGTCTATTTAAATAGTTTATTTGGTCTTGATTTAACTTTGGTATGTGGTACCTATCCAGAAAATTGTCCATTTCTTTCAGATTTTCCAATTTTGTGGAGTACAGGTTTTTGAAGATGACCTGATAATTCTTTGGATTTCCTCATTGTCTGTTGTTATGTCCCCCTTTTCATTTCTGATTTTGTTAATTTGGATGCTCTCTCTCTGCTTTTTGGTTAATTTGGATAAGGGTTTATCTATCTTGTTGATTTTCTCAAAGAACCAACTCAACTCTAACATCCTTAGACATGAGGGAAATGCAAATCAAAACGACTCTGAGATACCATCATACACCTGTCAGAATCGCTAAGATCAAAAACACTGAAGACAGCTTATGTTGCAGAGGGTGTGGAGCAAGGGGAACACTCCTCCACTGTTCATGGGAATGCAAACTTGTACAGCCATTCTGGAAATCAGTATGGCAGTTTCTCAGAAAATTGAGAATTAGTCTCCCTCAAGACCCAGTTATACCACTCTTGGGCATATACCAAGGAATGCTCAATCTTACCACAAGGACACATGCTCAACTATGTTCATATCAGCATTATTCATAATAGCAAGAACCTGGAAACAACCCAGATGCCCCTCAACTGAAGAATGAATAAAGAAAATATGGCACGTATACACAATGGAGTACTACTCAACAGTAAAAGACAATGATATCATGAAATATGCAGGCAAATGGTTGGAACTAGAAAATATCATCCTGAGTGAGGTAACCCAGACTCAGAAGGACAAGCATAGTATGTACTCACGCATAAGTGGATATTAAATGTGAGGGAAGGGATGGCCAGACTGCAACCCACAATTCCAGAGAGGCTAGCTAACAGGGAAAGAACCTAGGAGGGACACATGGATGGCCCAGCAAAGGAGAAGTGGATGAGATCTACATGAGTGGACTGGGTGGGGTGGGTGGCAGAGGGCAAGGAGTGGGGGATGAGAACATAGAGAAATGGGAGGGTCAAGCTGGAACAGAGACAGAGTGGGAGGGCAGGGAGGAAGATACCATGATAGATGAGGACATCATGGGAATAGGAGGCGGCAGGGTGCTGGGGAAGCTCTCAGGAATCCACAAGGTTGACCCTACCTTGGTCTGCTGGTAGTGGTCTAGAGAATGCCTGGACTGGTGTACACTGGTGACCAGCCTAGCAAATAACCAAAGTGTCATCATAGAGCCTTTGTCCAGTGACTGGTGGAGGCAGATACAGAGATCCATGGCCAGGCACCAGGCTCAGCTCTGGGAACCCAATTGATGAGAGAGAGGAGAGATACTGCAGGTGAGAGATGTCAAGATCATGATGGGAGGACGTGCAGAGATGACTGGCCACACTAGTGGAAGCCCATGAACTGTGGACTAGTGGCTGTAGAGCCCCCATAGGACTGGACTATGTCCTCTGGATATGGAAGACAGTTGTTTGGCTCGAACTGTTTCCGGGGCACCAAGGCAGGATCTGTCTGTGGTCTATGGGGAGACTTCTGGAACCCAGTGCCTGTGGTATGACACCATGCACAGCCTTGGTGCAGTGGGAAGGGGCTTGGACCTGCCTAGGCTCAGTGTGCTGGGCTCTGCTGACTCCCCATGGGAGACCTGGATTTGGAGGATGTGGTGATGTGGGGTGACTTGGGAAAGAGGGTTGCGGGTGGGAGGAGGGAAGAGGGGGGGTCTCTGGATAGTATGTGGAGTGAGTAGAAAATTTCTTAATAAAGAAAAATGAAAAAAAATGAAATAAAATGCCCCCCAAAGGGAGTGGCACTGTTAGGAGGTGTGGCTTTGTTGAAGTAGATATGGCCATGATGAAGGAAGTGTGTCACTGTGGGAGTGGTCTTTGAGGTCTCTTTTTGCTCAGGCTGTGCTCAGTGTGGCAGACAGTTCACTTCCTTTTGCCTACAGATCAAGATGTACAACTCTCAGCTCATTCTCCAGCACCATGTCTGCCTACACGCCATCATGTTTCCCTCCATGATGATAATGGACTAAACCTCTGAACCTGTAAGCCAGCCTGAATTAAATGTTTTTCCTTACAACAATTGCTGTGATCATGGTGTCTCTTCACAGCAATAGCAACCTTAACTAAGACAAGGTCTTCCAGATTTAAAGTGGAAGTAGACAGTTAACATTTCTCTCTTACTTATGAAATTACATGAAGACAACAAAAATAGTGAAGTTAAACACATGTTCCCTCTTTTGATGGAAACCAGAGGGTGTAAAAGGAGTAGAGAGCAGAGAGCAGCACTGGGACCAGTGAACGCTGTGGAGCACAGGTGACTTCTTAATCACGGAGAGGAGGAATATAGTCTAAGTTGGATTCAACATATAACTCAAAAATTGAAACGTATGATCTCATGAACAGTAATAGGAATAATAATGACAACAAGGTAAATATCTTGAAGAAATATGGCACAATGTCCATAAAAATATAGTAAGTGGTTCTTTTGCTTTGGTGAAAACCATTTGCCGTTAAATTGTAATTAACAAATATTCAATAGAAGGTAAATCATGCTTGACACTGGACACCTAGCCAGCTTCCCAGAACTAATGAGGTCATGGACCTTAGGAAAGAATCTATTGACACCACTATGTTAGACCAGTATAATTCCTTACTACATTCTTCTAAATTTTATCCTTATACTCACAGGTAAGTATAGCTACCACCCAATCATCAAAGAAGCTTTGTGATTATATATATATATATATATATATGTCATATAATATATATATTTTATATAATAGTCAGTTATTTCTATAATATACTGTTATATACACACAGAGTTTTGCTACTGTTTGTTGCTGCTGCATTTGCTATTATTGTGGAGAAAAATCTATCAAGAGCAACGTAAGACCATATGAAAATGCCTGCCATTTAATGAAATTAATTCAATATCCCTGGTACCTCAGTACCCACAGCAGAAAATTTTCTTAACTGTGACCTATAGGGACGTATCAACCAAGTATGCCAAATATCTTAACAATGTAGATTTCAGGAAGGTTTCTGAGCAGTTGGATGTCCCAGCATTCAGGAACCTGATGCAGGCAGATTTTGAGTTGGGGGCCAGCCTGTCTCAAATTCCTCCTCAATAACAACAGCCACACAACTTCAGTGACCTTGTGTGATGTTCCATATACGCAGAAGAATGAGGAGGGATTATCATTTGAGTCCAGGACTTTGAGATTATGTGGGACAACATAATGAAACTCAGCCCAACAACAAAAACAAACAAACAAAGCCAAGGAAATGTGTATAAGACATTTATAATTTAAAAGTTTTAAGAAATTAAAATTATACTTCTAAATGCAATTTTGTGACAGTATTAGCAACACAGTGTTAGTTCAACACTACTAGTAAGTCTATTAAGGTGGATGAATGTATACCCAAAATATGAATGACATTATATTAACCCTCCCTGTATAGAAAATTAATAATTTTACCTTAGTTTATAAGCATATTTAATACTTATAAAATGAAATTTTTGGAGGAGTACTACATTGAGAAGAAGACCTACTCCCTTACATGTCTGGGTTGGGCAACAAAGGGTATGGCAGTGCTGAATTGTCTCACTAGGTACAACCAGCTGTCAGAAGATTGCATAGTGATAGACTGAGTCCAGACAGGTGGTCTGACCAAGGCAGGGAGGTGACCCATGTGGGACCATTCCATTTACTTACAGTTTGTGTAGACCTAGAATTGGGATGCAAACATGATAAAAGTCAGAAATGTGAAATAGCTTCACCACTTCTCCCTCTGTTAACTTGTCCTGAATCTATAGTCAGGAAACACAAAATTACAACTCTTTAGGGCAGTGCTGAAAATTCACAACTTGATATAGAGGCAAATATTTACTTATTGCTAGAATTGGTATGGAAATTTCACTTGACCTACTCTGGTGATAGGATGGCCAAACACCCTACCTGTCGTGCTAGAACTCTCATCCAATGACTGAAGGAAGCAGATGCAGAGATCCATGGCCAGGTCCCAGGTGAAGCTCCAGGAGTCCAATCGGCGAGAAAGAGGAAGAATTGTATGAGTGAGAATTGTTGAGACCATGATTGGAAAAAGCACAGGGACAAATAGCCAAACTAGTGGAAACACGTGAACTATGAAACAATAGCTGAGGAGCCCCCAACTGGATCAGGCCCTCTGGGTAAGTGAAACAGTTGATTAGCTTGCACTGTTTGGGAGGCACCTAGGCAATGGGACCGGGACCTGTCCTTAGTGCATGAGCTGGCTGTTTAGAACCTGGGACCTATGTAGGAACACTTTGCTCAGCCTGGGAGGAGGGGACTGGAACTGCCTGGACCGAATCTACCAGGTTGAGCTGAATCCCCCAGGGGAGTCTTTGCCCTGGAGGAGATGGCAATGAGGGGTGGGTTGGGGGGAGGGGGGAGCAGGAGAAGGGAGGACAGGGGGAATCCGTGGCTGATATGTAAAATTAAATTAAATTATAAAATTAAAAAATAAATAAATAAAATTATTATGATTTTGTTAGGAAAAAAACACACACAAAAAGGCATGGTATTTGTAGTATTCAGTTATCACCTGAATTTAATTAGCTGTTAATATTTTCTACTTATGTATTAGGTATTTCAAATACTCCATTTATGCATTTTGTTGACAAATTGCAGGAAGGATTATTTTCATCTTTCTTGGAAAGGGAGATTTGTGCAAATCTGGGAGAGGTGACCAAGACTGGTGACTGCCACTTACACCATGCCTTTTGTCTTTGCTATTGGCTTCTAGCCATCCCTAGTCCAGGGAGAAAAATAGAAATGTTCCCAGGATGCTCTTTTACTTATTGGAAGTAGTAAGGGAAAGTCAAGGGCTCAGCATGAGAACAAAGTATTAGGGGAGGAAAATCTGAAGTACTTAAAATTTTATCAGATAAAAAGTAATTTCCTAGTGAAGAAATGGTAGTTGTCTTTAATTTGTAACTTTTTGAAAAGCTGGGGGAAAAGCAAAGGCTTGTAAATAAGATCTAAAATTTATACTGATCATGTGTACAAGATCTCCAACAAGTAACAGCCTTGTCTACAGACAGAGGGTGAATCAAAAGGAAGAAAGAGGCCCTGAACAAGAGTTTCTTCAGATTACAGCTGGAATGATGTTGACTACTGGCACACGTTAAAAAAAAAAAGAAATGAAAAGAAAAAAGAAAAAAAGAAAGAAAGAAAGTACTTCCAGGCATGATCAGTCATCACGAGGAAAGGATTCAGCTTCTTTGTAGATTCTAACTTCTTATGTTCAATGTGGAGATTTCTTATAGCACCTCCACCTGTTTTCTATGGCTCCTTAGAGGGCAACTGTATTAACAAGCTCTTCTTCCTAAGGAGGCAGCTACCCTGCTTTTGAGACAGGCTCCCATTTAGAATGTTGGCTTCTTAATAAGGCAAAGTTGACTGATCAAGGAGGGGCAGGCATCCACTTGACTCGGCCACCACAATGCAGGGATTATAAGCATCACCCCTCTGCTCTCTTTGTGTGACTAGCTCTGTGTTCATTCTTGAGTGGTAAGCACTTTAGTGACCAATTAATATTAATTTATTCATTCTCTCTCATATATAGAGGTGTGTGTGTGTGAGTGTGTGTGTATGTGTGTGTGTGTGTCTGTGTGTGTGTGTGTGTGTGTATACTCCAGTCCAACATATCTATATTCAGAATACATGGATATTATATATCCAACCCTTTATAAGATGAAGATTTCTTATATTAATAGAAAATATCAAAGATACAGAATTGTAAGTAAAACAAAGTGAAGTAAAACCTGAGATCTAGCAGCTCAACTATCATGTCCAAAGAAAGATGTCATGCATTTTTTCCTTTGTACAGTAGATGTCACCAGAAAGTTGCAGATGCTAGATAGCAGCCACTCTTAGTCTAAAAATATTTATGCTCTATATATAATTTGAGTCTAGCTGAGAAAAAAAAATCTGACTGGAAAGTCTGCTTTTTTGTGGGCTGTGTCTCATGGGTTCATTTATCTTTTAAATAGCTATATTGAAGGCTCTGAGAAGACAATGGCTTTTTATTTATTTTAATTATCCTATTATTTTCTTTCATACCTTGCAATTCTATTATTTAAAAACAAAACAAAAGAAAAAAACAGTATCACCACCACCAACAACAACAAAAAAATACTTGGTGAGCAGATACTGGGAAAATTCTACATCCTTCTTTATAGGCTAATCAGATAATTTCTGTAAACCTGAGATTGTCAGGTAAAAGCTATTATTTAAAAATGCCTAATTGCACTTTGTTCTAAGTAATCATGTTTTTTCTATTAGACAGTGTCAAAGGACTCTTCACACATTAATAGTAATTTCACCATCAGTGTACTTGAATATTACTGTTTAATTGCCAAGTAAGAGATTCTGGGAGCTGCCTCCCAGCAGAGTCAGGGAAAGTATATTCAAGGCATCACAGCCTGTTCCAGATTATGAAGTCTGACTCATTCCAAGCTTAAACTGATGGTTTGGTTCTAAACAACAGCTGAGAAATATACAACCCTTGGGCAAAATGAAGTAAGGGCAGGGGTGAAGCAATCCTAGCCCATCCACCTTGGCAACCACATGCTTTAAAGAAATCAAAATGGGTAGCCACAACCCCCAGGCCTTGAAGGAACAATTCACCTATCTTCAAATTAGAAGGGCCACATAGTCCCATGATGGTACTACTCACAGTTCTTTGTAGATCACAGTAAAAACCCTACTGGAATGCCTCTGTGACCCATGTGAGAAGTGGTACAAATCCTGATTGGGAACCTTACAGGGACTCAACTCTACACAATCATTTATTAACATTCTGTTTACCCAGACATAAATATGTGAGGAAGATTTAGTCTCCAGGTCCTCAGGTTTGGACCCAGCTTTGACTGACTCAGCCTTTTATCAAAGAAACCAAAATGTCTGTGCAGATCACTCAGCAGCCATCTCCACACACAGTCATGGAGGCTGAACACAATGGTAGAGGGGTGTTGTTTTGAGTTTTTCCCCCGTGTAAGAATGTACAAATGATTTCAAGTAGAACAAGTTCAGCACTAAGTGAGCTACCTGGACCTGGGCAAGTCTTGCCTGCTTGCTTGTCTTTCTTCCTTCTTTCCTTCCATCCTTCCTTCTGTCCCTCACTTCTTCCTTCCTCCCTCCCTCCCTCCCTTCCTTCTAAGGATGAAATACTGTTACTTGGGGAAAACCCCCTGTCAGACCTCAGTTGTCTGAGTTGAGCCTTCACCAAATATTTTACCAAATATTTTTTTCATAACACATTTTTTAATAATAATGTTTTAAAAATAAGTTACAAAGAAAGCTTGGCTCAAGGAATTTATCCTATGCAGAAATTATTAAATTCTAGTAGAAATCAGAACAATCTCCTCTTCTACTTCCTTCTCTACAACTTTTACCCCAAACAGAGAGTAGTAAGGGGGAGTAAAATTTAGATAGCACATGAACAATGTTCCTGCCCAAGGCTATTTTCTTGTTTCATTTTCTCCACAGTGTTATAGTTTTCAGACAGTTGTTTCTGTTTAAAATTTCTTACATGTTGCTAAAGATTCCTCATGATTAACTTTAGTTATTGTTCTCTAATACAAAATCAGTTTACAGATCATATTTAATTAATCATTTCTTCTTGCTAAGTAGTTGTGGTATTTTACTCTAATAAATAACCCTACAATGACTACAAATACTCATTTCTTTAAGTAATCCTTGGGAAAGTGTTCTTAAATGCCCTGGCTGTCTTAAGGGTAGGGAGATTCACATGATTTTTGGAGAACCTAGTAAAAATGATTTCTAAAGTTATTATCAATTTTCACATTACCAGCATAGTTGTCTTTTGCTTTCTATACTTTAAACATTTTTTTGAATTTTTTATTGCTGATTAACTTACCAATTACTTACCAGCTCTTTGATTTTTAATTTGTATTTGTGTACTGATTTTCTTTATGAATGCTTACATCTTATCTTTTGAATATTATTTGTTTTCCTGAACACATTTTATTAGCTTTCTTCCTCTGACTAGATATATATATTATTAGGAAAGAATGACCTTCTACTTAAAATAATCTGTGTGTCTTCTGTTTTGTGGAATCATTTTTCTCCATTTTATCAAGATTATAAATGAGCCCAAGTTCCTCTAAGGTCTTCTATTAATTAGTTTGTATAATTCTTCCTGACAGCCAAGCTGTAGGGAACGTCCCTATTTATTTGTTAATCACTGACTTTGTTGGGAAGGTATCTGATGAAAGGATCTTTAATAAATCTCATTGACTTCAAAACAGTTGCTAGAACTGTACAATTGTTGACTGTCCTTACTGATTTCATTGAGAACAATTAAAAATAAAAATTTCTTAACTGGAAATTAAAAAAACAGTAAAATTTTAAAGTGCTGCTCAATTCTGAGAAATTTAATAGTTTTTTTCCTTCTGACACTTAACAATATTTAACTGTAAATATTAATGAGAGTGCAGAGAATCCACCCTTCCCCAATGTAACAGCACAAAGCATGGCTCTGTGGAGCTTGCCCTTGCTCTTAATCGAGGAGATAACTTTTAATGATTTTTTTTTCATTCATCTTGTGGGACTGAGATTTCGAGTTCAGAGCTTTGTACATAGGAGTCAAGTGCTCTAACACTAAACCATATCTCCAGACCTTTGACATTAGCATCTAGCTAGTTGTTTAAAGTAATAATATTTATTTTCACACAAATTTGCTTTTTATTACAACTAACTTTTTGGAGCCATTTGATTTATTAATTTTGTTTGTATAGACAGCTGGTTTTGGAATATACCAGTGTATGGAGAAAAGAATAATACAGTTTTTTACTTTGTGTAAGAATTTAAGAAAAAGAAACGTCATTTATTTCATAAGTATGACATTGCCCGTGCCCCACTCACAACTCAGAACTCAGCTTGGGGAATACTTTTGTGTAGATATGGTATCTCTTTCACATCCCCCACTAACATCAGCACCTCCAGTTTGAATGTTCACTGATTGGAGTGAACTAAAATGCCTATCTTCACTCATCCTTCTCACCTACTTCAGTTTCTTCTTGGTCGTTTTTAGAACATCTACTGATCTCCAAGGCAAGAGGTAAGAGGACACAGGCACATGTGTGGAAGTCATTTCTTAAGCTTAAAAGTCAATATCCACAGAGAGCAAACCAAGGTAAATACATCTGTGATAGCACCAGTACATGTATCATGAAGCTTCTGCCCATTTCAATTAGAACCTCTGTATTTTCTGTGTTCTAAATCTTAGACTCCAGGGGCTGGGCTTATTGTCATGGTCATCAATTATTCCTGAAGAGCAAATGGATCTCTAATCCTTCAATTTCAAAAGATCCCCTAACAGAAAGTTGATTTGCAGAAAAAAGAAGCTATATGATTTTTATTTGGCTTAATGAATTTAATTAAGGAAAAACTGAAGGGAACTAAGACTTTCAGTGTTCTTCTATTCATAGATAACCAAATTTCTGGGTCACTGTATAACTTGAGGATCTTCTGCTCAAAGCACACCATATTCAGGATACTTCTGTGAGAGAGAGAAAATATTGAAAAGTTGTCTATCACATAAAACTAGGTGTGGGAGTGAGGTGAGCCTATAAACAGCAAAACATATGGAAAGACAAACAAAGAAGTGTTAGCATTTTAAGATCAGTTTCAATATAGGTTACACAGGTGACCTTAGTAAATGTTATAGTCTTTTTTGCATTTTATTTTGTATTTGTTTTATTTATTTAAAAGCAATTGCATAAAAATACATATGTGCATATAGTTAGCTACCAGTGTTTTTCAGCATAATTTGTCATAAATAACCAGAGGCAAGATGCACATTAACAAATCAGAAACAGCATCTTATATATTTAGATACTTGGTAAGAGATAAAATACAGTAGTTAGTAATCATTTTTATTTTTATATTCTGTGGTCATTGAAGAAACATAAAAGTCTTCTACTGGACCATAAGGAATCAAAAGGGATAGTCAACACCAATAGCACTCTAATGCTACATTGAGTGCTATTGTGTTAAGGGAAATGATACATTAGCTTATTTCACAGCATATATGTAAGTTTGGTGAATAAGAGAAAATTATTTCATAGACACTTACTGATATAGTAAGAAGTAGTGAGTAAATATCCCAAATAGATATGGAAGAGAGACACAGTGAATAACAGATTTCTATTATTTGCAATCATGATATTCTCCAAATATGTTGAGAAAACATGAGCAGGAAGCAAGAGGAATTTGGGGTAAAAGATGTTTCAACCCCACATCTGACAGAGGGCTAATTTCCAAAATATATAAAGAACTCAAAATGCTAGACATCAAAATACTAAAAAATCCAATTTAAAACAATGGGCTACAGAGCCTAACAGAGAATTCTCAATACAAGAATCTCAAATGGCTGAAAGACATTTAAAGAATTGCTCAACATCCTTAGTCATCAGGGAAATGCAAGTCAAAATGACTCTGAAATACCATCTTATACCTGTCAGAATGGCTAAAATCAAAACACTGAAGACAGCTTGTGCTGGAGAGGATGTGGAGCAAGGGGAACTCTCCTCCACTGTTGGTGGGAATGCAAACTTGTACAGCCACTCTGGAAATCAGTATGGCAGTTTCTCAGAAAATTGGGAATCAATCTTCCTCAAGACCCAGCTATACCACTCTTGGGCATATACCCAAGGAATGCTCATTCTTACCACAAGGACACTTGCTCAGCTATATTCTTTTTAAAAAATGCTGAAAGATCTGCTTCTTTGGTTTTATAAGTGAAATCATGAGTAAAGTGAAAGCATTGAAAACACAACTTTCCACAGCTGGATAGAAGCCCTAACTCCTCAGGTCACAGAAAGCAAGATGATCAAAGATGTGGAACAGATGATCCACAGCTAGATAGAAACCCTGACTCCTCATCTCACAGGAAGCAAGAGCACAGGTGATCTGCAGCTAGATAGAAACCCTGACTTCTCTTATCCCAGTGACCAAGAGCACAGATGACCCACAGCTGGATAGACTGTGACTCCTCATGTCACAGTGGCTAAGAGCACAGATGATCCACAGCTGGATATAGACCTTGACTTCTCCTATCATAGTGACCAAGAACACAAGGGATCAATATCTAGAGAAAACCTTAACTCCTTCTATCATGTGGATCAAGAGTACAAGGTCAAGTAGAAGTAGAGGTAGTAAATATTTTGCTCCTGTACTACCCCTTGGTCCGAAAATTGTGTCCTTTTTTTTCTTTTTGCTCTGTGAGTGTGGCTTTTATTTGCCAAGCTTCAGATTCTTGAAAACTGTTTTAACTCCAATATTCTCCTTCCAAAACCACATTGATTATTTTTCTGTTCACTCTCAAGGAATTCTTTAAAAATATGGAACTATATACAAAAAATAAATAAGCATTTAAAATCCTTCTTTAAAAGGCCAGTGAGATTACTCTGTGGATAAGAGCACTTGTGCCAAGCTTGATGGCCAAGTTTGTTAGCTCCTTAGAACTCATATGGTGGAAAGTGAGAAGTGACTCCTGGAAGATGTCCTCTCACCTCCATAAAGGGGCATTGACACAGGCATGCTCATGCACACATACACAGAGACTAAATAAATATAAAATAAAAAATAACCTGGAATTTACACAAAACAGTCATCTGTAATGAATATGCATTTCTTGATAATTCTCAGATGAAAATTTCTGAACACAGAAGTGTAGTTGGAAGAGACATCCCACAGCACAGAAGAATAGTAATCATCTTACTCTAGGTTTTATAAGGAAATTCAAGAAGTTGGAATGCATTTTCTCACTCGCCATTACCTGTTTAGTTGCTAAAGCCAATCAATGTAGTCTTAATGTCTGTTACCCAGAGAGTTGTTAGGAAATATCACTAGAATATATAGTTCCCTATTGGCTTTTCTTCTAATTATACCATTTGACAGTTATCAGTAACCTTTGCCTATTCCCCAGCCCTATATTCCTTCCAGCTACTAGGCAAAGTAAAATTTACACTTTCTTTATTTTAAAACAGGAACTCGTCTTGCTTTGTCAATGTTTCAAATATGATATCTTCCTTTTTTTACTTTTTGTGGTTGCGTTAACTTTCTAGGTCATGATCTAGTCTATAATTATAACAGAAACAAGTATTTCTACTGTTGATTATAGTTTGACTCTCTTCTGTCTTACTTTCCATGGATGATTACACTGGAACCAGATTCACTTGAAATAAGCACTTCACATCTTCCTTGTTGAGTTGTGATGGCTAATTTTATATGCTGACTTTACTAGATAACAAGGTATTCAAATAGTTAAAATAAATGCAATGCATAGCTCTTGCTCCTGATATAGACCTAGGGTCCCCAAGCTCTTCCATTCCTGCCTCCCCAGACTTATGTTTCATTCTTCTGAAGCCCCTAATTCCATCCTACCTCCCCTCCCTGGGGACCCTGCCTCTTGGTGTACCTCATTGTTTTTTCATGCTTAACCTCTCAGCCTCCCCTTCTAGCTCATCTCCTTTCCTTTGTGTCAGCAACTGGTATGCTGAAACACTTCCTACCAGGAACCCAAGTGGCCACACTAGGTGGGAATCAGATAGGTGATCTTCACTATCCTTCCTGACCCCCATGCCAGTCTCTTCAGATGTACACTTAGTTCTTCAGCCACTGCCCACAGGAGCCATTCCTTCTAACCTACCTTTATTCTTCAGATACTCGTTCAGTTGGTGCAGACCCTGATACCCCACCAGCTCCTTTCCATTGCTCCTTCCATCCTTTCTTTCAGCCTATCTATATTCATTTGTATCACCCACCTACCCACAGAAGCACTCTATTCTAGTGATCCCAAGGCCATGACATTTGCCTAGGATCCAGAGTGGTAAACAGCAACAAAAGATTAGAACACCTATCCAATGAAGACAAGACCAGATATTTACACCAAGAAACACCTCAAATATCAAAACTCCTGATGCCCAGATCCCAACACAAACACATAAACATGAACATCTAAGACAATATTTGTGGTGATATTGTGTTCTCCAAAATATTGTGCACCCTAATAAACTTCTCTGGGGTCAGAGAACAGAACAGCCACAAAATATAGAGGCCAGAAAATGGTGGCACAGATGCCTTTAATCCTAGCATTCCAGAGGCAGAGATCTGTCTGGATCTCTGTGAGTTCAAAGCCACACTGGAAACAGCCAGGCATGGTAACAAGAGCCTTTAATCCCAGGAAGTGATGGCAGAAAGCAGAAAGGTATATAAGGAATGTAAACCAGGAACTAGAACTGGATAAGCTTTTAGGCTTTTGAGCAACAGTTCAGCTGAGATTCATTCTGGATGAGGACTCAGAGGCTTCCAGTCTGAGGAAACAGGATCAGCTGAGGAACTGGCAAGGTGAGGTAGCTATGGCCTGTTCTGTCTCTCTGATCTTCCAGTGTTCACCCCAATAACTGGCACTGGGTTTGATTTTATTAATAAGACTCTTTAAGACTCATGCTATAAATATTCCTCCCCAGAAGCCAGTAAGCCAATTGCAATAGATCCTGAGAAAAATAATTCAGCTGAAGCACAAAAAAGGACTTCAAAGTAGTAATTATGAATACATTCAAGAACCTTAAAGAGGATATGAATGAGTGCCTTAATAAAGACCATGAAAAGACAAACAGTTGAATGAAATAATGAAACAGTTCAAGACATGAAGGAATCACACACACACACACACACACACACACACACACACACACACGTTGAAACAAGCAAACGACTGGAAATAAAAATTTAAGATGTCAAACAAAAACTCCAGAAGTAATCCTTACCAACAGATTACAAGACATGAAGAGAAAATTTTAGGTCTTGAAAACGAGGTAGCAGAAATGTATCTTAGTCACTATTCTATTTTTATGAGGAGACACGATGGTGAACTCTTATAAAATAAAGCATTTACTTAAGGGCTTAGTTACAATTTTGGAAGTTTAATCCATTATCATTGTTGCAGGAGGCATGACTACAGGGAGCATGGTCACAGGCAAATGTGGTGCTGGAGAAGTAACTAAGAGCTTTATTCTGATCTGTAGACCTAGAGAGAGACTCTGGGTCTGGCATGGGCTTTTGAATCCTCAAAGTCCATCCCTAGTGATTCACTTCCTCCAACAAGGCATACCTCTTAATTGTTTCAAATAGTTCCATTCCCTGATGTCTAAGCATTCAAATATATAAGCAAGTGGGAGCCATTCTTATTCAAACCTCCACAAGAGAAATATGAAAATGTTAAATCTAAAAATTTCCAGGCACAAAACTTTGAGGAAGTGTGCAACACAGTGAAAAGACTAAACCTACAAATAATAAGGATAAAGGAAAGAGAAGATACCCAGGTTAAAGGCACAGAAAATATTCTTTTTAATCATAGAATAAAATTTCCCCAATCTGAAGAAGGTTCAAAGAGCATACAGAACCCAAAATAGATAGGACCAGAAAAGAAACTTCCTAAAACTAACAATTATCAAAACACTAAATGTACAGAAGAAAGGGAGGATAGTTAAAGCTGCAAGAGAAAAAAAAAAACAAAACAAGGAACATATAGAGGCAGTATCACTAGAAAAACAGCAGGATTTCAGTGGAGACTCTAAAAGCCAGGAGGGTCTGGATGGATGTTCTACAAACTGTAAGAGACCACAGATGCCAGCCCAGATACTTATACCCACCAACACTACAAATTGTATTTGACCGAGGAAGAAAAACATTCCACATTCTATAAGAAAACCGATTTTAAGGAACTTCTATCTACTAACCTGTCTGTATAGAAGACACTAGACAGAAAATTTCAGTCTAAAAGGATTACCCACACCCAAGACAGCATAAAGAATAAATAATCTCAGAACAGAAGGAAAAAAAACCCAAACCATTAAAATTAAATAACAGTAATCAATATACACTTCTCATTGATAACTCTCAACATTAATTCTCCAACAAAGAGACACAGAATAACATATTGGATTAGGACACAGAGTCCATCGTTTTACTGTATCCAAGTATCATACTTCACCATCAAGGAGAGGTGTTATCTCAGGTCACAAGGACAAAAAAAAATGTATTTAAACCAAATGGATCCAAGTGACAAGCTGGTATGCTTATCTGATAAAACAGACTTCAAAACAAAACTAATCAGAAGAGACAGGGAAGGACACTACATCCTTATCAAAGGAAAAATCAACCAGGAGGTCATTGTAATTCTAAACATTTATGCATCCAAGTTAATAAAAGAAACACACACACACAAAAGAAACACTACTACAACTAAAATAACATATTGATCCTCACACAGTGATAGTGGGTGATTGCAATATCCCATTTTCACCAATAGACAGGTCATCCATACAAAAACTAAACAACAACAACAACAACAAATGCTGGAGTTAAATAGTGCCATAAGTCAAATGGACCTAGCAGGCACCTATAGAACATCCCACCCAAACACAAAAGAATATATCTTCTTATCAGTAGTTCATGGTACTTTCTCCAAAATTGACTAAAATTAAATATTAACAGATATAAGGATAAGATATAACACCCTGCATCCTATCTGACCACCAGGGATTAAAGCTGGGTATTAGAAACAACAGAACGCTTACAAATTCATGGGAACAGAGCAACTCACTACTGAATGAAAAATGAGTCAAGACAGAAATAAAGAAATGAACAGTTTTTGGAATTGAACTAAAATGTAAGCCCAGCATACCCAAATCTGTGGTACACAATAAAGGCTGTTATAAGAGGCAAGTTCATAGCAGTAAGTGCATATGTCAAAGAAGTGGAGAGATCTCTTATTAGTAACTTAACAACACACCTAAAAACTCAGAAAAGCAAGAAAAAAATCCTGTCCAAAAAGAGCTATTCTAAATGAAATAATAGTTTATGATGATCCAAATATATGTAATTGTATCCTGGGAATACATAATCAAGTTATCCCTAATGTCAGACATGTTTCAATTTGGAAATGGTTGTATTTTAATAGTCACGGGTCTAGAGGAAATCATAAATTACTGTATTCCCAAATGTGCTAGTGAGGACATCAAGGAGGTAAGTGAGACAAGCAGTACAATGGGCTTCAGCTCATACTTAGCTTTGTGTGGGGTGGAAGTTAATGCTCTGCTAATAACACATTCCAAATGATCAAAAAGGGGTAAATGATAGTCCATGTAAGGAGTCAGCTGGTCAGGTTAGGAGTCAGGGAACTAACCACAGCACAAGACTATTTTGTCTCTGTACCTGCAGCACCACAGCCCTCCAAAATCATGACATTCCAATCAGGCACTCTTATCTTCAGAATCTTCAACATCAAGTTGCTTTTTTAGGGAACTTAAGTTCACACTGGTTAAACATCATTTGCAGGGATATCTGTGAAAGTGTTTCTGGAGATTGGGGTTTGAACAGGTAGACTGGGAAATCTGATAGTCCTTTCCTGTGTGAGAGAACATTTAAGTAGAATAAAAAAAGTCAAACAAAGGTTGAGTTCATTCTCTGAAACGTTGATGTTGGAATTGATGCATCATGCTCAACTCTACTGGCTATCAGACACTAATTGGAAGTTTTCTACACATCAAGTCTTAGTCTTCTGAAACAACACTACTGATTTCCTGGGTCTTTATATTAAATGGATTTTCACCCTTCATTTTTATGTGAGTTGCTACATTCTAATAAATCTCTTTATATGTTGTTCCATTTCTTTAGGGAACCTTGATGTGCTGGTTAGATTTTTTTTCATCAGCTTGACACAACCTAGAGTGGCTGGGAAGAAGGAATCTCAATTGAGAAAATGTCTCCATCAGAGTGGCCTACAGGCAAGTTTTTGGAAGCATTTTTCTTGATTAATGACTTATATGGGAAGACAGCCACTGCAGCCAGTAGCAACCCCAAGCAAGTGGCCCTGGGTTGTACAAGAAGTAGGCCTAGGTAAGAATAGAGAGGAAGCCAGTAAGCATATTTCTCAATGACTTCTGATTGAGCTCCTCTCATTGCTTCCCTCAAAAATGGGCTGTAAGCTTTAAAGCAAACAACAACAACAACAAAAGAAATAAAAGAGAATAAAAAAACCTATTTCCTCCCCAAAACTGGTTTTGATCATTGTTTATCACAGCACCAGAAAGCAAATTAGAAGGCCTGCTTCTGGTTCATAAAATAAAAGCTTTTTTTTCCCATCTTACCTGCCATTGAAACAATTTCTGCTGATCTTTTAGAACCTAGCTTTCATATAATGTCTATTAATGTACCTTTAACAGCATACTGTGGATGTTACAAGTGAACTGACACCAGCAGAAGAGTTCATAGAGTAGATAGCATTAACCTAAGTTTCCAAATAATTCTCTATAAAATAAATTTATGTTTCTACAGAGGACTTTTCTCCTGATGACTTTTCTGGGTTTTGATATACAACAAAGCAAGGAAAATCAGATTGATATTAGTCTCTTAGTTCCAAAGACAACTGAGAAAACCTCCATTAACTAGCTTTATAGGTATATTCCTGGTCATCCCCAGGAATTTTTCAGATAGGTCCATGTTTCTGCCACCTTATAATGACAGCACCTGAGCCTTCACTATCTGTCTGCTTCATTAAAACACTATTAATTGCCTAGGTTATATATCAGAAATTTTAACTCTGCTGCTTTATCATTTCTATTTAACTAGAAGCAGAGATGGAAATCAACCTTGTGATTTTTATACTGAAAAGAACATAAAATAATGTTCTTTACTAAATCCATTCTTCCTCCACCAGGGTCACCACAAGTGTGTACATAACTCAACATTGTTGTTTATTTTAATTCATTTATGTTTTATTCACAAATTACTGCTCACTCAGCAACTCAGAACATCTTTGAGTCTCTCCCCTACAGCATGGCCTTGCAGTGGCTTCTGTTAGGTCTACAATCATTCCGTGTAGTCTGCTGGGATTTCGGATAATTCAAAATTTCTGTTTCAATTGGAGAAATATTTCATCTTGTTAGTAGTAAATGTTTGGGATATAAAATTCTTTTGAAAGCAACTCATTTGAAAATTAAAATAATGTCCAATAACTTTAAGTTGGTATTCTCTTGATATATTTGACACTTACTGTATTGGATTCAAAACTATGTGTTTTCACATTGTGGTTATAGATGGTAATGTATCTTTATTATAATACTAAGTATGATGATATGTATTTCATATCTTTCATCTGATTCTAGTGAAAGCTGTACCCTGAAACATCAAATATTTCATATAACAGTGTAAATTTATGTGACTGTGGCTGTCTCCTATTGGTGCCTCATTAGTGAAAAGGTGGCTTTCCTAAAGTTGTCTGCCAAGTGTCCCACTGATCTCATTCCTGGCTCAGATGGATAGATAACAAGGGTGGTGGGGGTCAGGAGGAGACAAGAGGTCTCCTCCTTAGTTATCTGGGGCTCTTGTGACATTAGAGATAAAAGGTTTTCAATAGAACATTTAGGACAGAAATCAAGGTTTGTACATATGCTTAAGTAACACTGTACCTGCCATCCCAAGTGTGTTCTTAAGCAGCATTGCGCTCCCTGTCCCAAGGAACAGGTATACTTAAGTAGCATGACTTTCCTTCCACCCTTTAGACTTGGGTCCTGGAACCCTGACTAGGATCAGCAACCACATGAAGAAAGGACAAACACACATTATGATAAATCTGGGATAAGGTAGGAATTTTCTACTACCAACCTGGAACCTCAGCATGCTTACTAGGTACAGTACAGTAGGAGATTTATCTAGTTGTGGTAGGAGGTTAGTCTCAGGCTCTAATTATCTAGGAGGAGGAAGCATGATTGCTAGTCTTTGCACACACTGGTCCCTTGTTCATAAACACTCAGGCTGAGACTCCAGAGGAAAGCTTCACTATCCCCTTAATTCTGACCCACATGGGGGAGATGTCTTTGTTAATGTCCTATAGGAGCAAAGTCTTGATGTCCTCAACATGGCTGTGCTCATGTCAACAACACACATTCACACAGGATGTCATTCACTCAGAGCTTTCTCCACTCTCTAGACTGCATTCACTGTCCCAAGTCACAGATGTGTTTATATAACATTGCATTTGCTGTTCAAAGTACATAGCTATTTTTGAAATATAAATATATGTAAAGCATAAGCTTCAACATATGTTTTATAAAAGGCATAAAGACCACCGCAGAAGAGAATAATAGGAGCATTCCATCTGATCTATGTTATAAGTGGAAGACGAAAGTCCAAAGAGGAGGATTTCCCACATACTTTGTCAGTCTTCTTTTTATGGACAATGTCCTTTATTGTAGGACGGCCTGCTCTGACCTTTGACATTCACTGTCCTAATGGAACATTTGTCATAGCAATGGGACACAATGTTTGTTGTTTTGCTTGGTTATAAGGAAGTTTATGACTTTTTGTCCTGTTCTGGATGAAGCTTACTGAATGATGGGCATTTCCTGAACTGAATGCTAACACGGATATTTAATGACAGTTTGATTTTAGAATGCATATTAAGTTTTTCTACTAAGTTATTTTAACCCCATTTTAAATCTATACCAATAAAACCAAGTTTCACATTAAACAGAATAAACTTATTGTAGCAACATTAGTGTGTGTTATAGCTAGCTGGACAGGTGACTTGTTTCCCCCACTTCTCTACTGTGGTTAGAAATTAGGTGCCCTGGGTCATGCCTCCTGAAGATTTACATCCTCAATTTTGCAGAGGTCCTATTTCAAAAAAGGGTCCCCATGCAGTTTTCACACTTATCTCTAAAAGATGAAGGCTAATTTCTTCCATGAATTATTGAATGTCTCTGTAGTTAGATATTTAGTGAGAGCAAATTAAACCTTCTTGAAATCGGATTTCCATTTGCTATGAAGACAGCAACTGTCCCATTCATCCCACAGATTTGTAGTGGTCGTCAGATAAGACACTGCAAAAGCCATTTATAAATGCTGGAGGACTGACAAATTTCATAATTGTTACTATTATAGCTGTTTACATGTATAATTTTATAACAAAAATATTCCTCCTTTTTTTACTCAAAATGAAAACTGTACAAACTAAGATTTATTAGCCGAATATAAATGACCACAACTTCAACCCAGTTTCTATTTTCCTATTGACAGCACGGTAGGGATGAGCACTAGTGAGAAAGAAATTCACTCAACGTCGAAACAGAGGCTTTCTGGGAACTGAGTGGCCAGTGTTCCAGACAGCACCCTAAGCCTGTAAGTAGGTCACACTGTTGTGTTTCCTGTTACAGATATTTAAATTGGTTCTTGAGAACACAGGGGCATCAAACATTCATTTGGAAGAGTCATTGCTATTCTAAAGGAAGCTCGTGCACCATAATCATTTCATCTCCCTAATTTTCTGCCTCCACTCTAGAGAAGACACTGTCAGATGTGTTCTAAGTGAGGTAAATACATTTTAAACTTTCCTTTTAAACCTTTAGCGGTCTGTCAAGTGATATTAAGATTTCAAGATTTTTTAGTTTAAAAATTATTCCATATGAAGAATGCCTAAAAAAAAATCAACCTTGTAACTCTGAATATGTGTATTTACTGGTAGAAGCAAATATTTGAGGCTAAAAAGGTACCTATATACTTAATATTTAATAATATTCACTCTATTCTTTTTAACTGACTTACATTTTTAGATAACTTACTATTTTTCTCTTTAAGAAGGAAGAGACATGAGGGAATATAGAGTGGACTTTGAGTCTCAAGGTAATTAATTTAACTTTGGTATTTGTGGGAGTCCACGGTGACTCCAGCTTGTGGCTTGATTCCATCTTAACTTAAGGTCAGAGATTTCAAGCTTGTTATTGCTCCTCGAGGCTGAATAACAGGATATTTGGCCAAAGGCATGGTTATGAGATGTTTTGAGAGTTAAGGAGTTCAAGGAACAAGCAAGTTATGCTTGTTTGTTCCTTGAACCATGGTAAAGGAAGTATTTTGTTCCCCTTGTTTTGGGTATAAAAAGGCTATGAGAAATAAAATCGAGACTGCTGCAGTATTCACTGAGAGCCCTCCCAATTCTATCTGCTGTCTCTTGCCTCTTTCTTTCTTTCTTAATCCTCACTCTGCTATTCAGGTAATGTTCAAAAGGTCAGCTGGTCCTGACAGGTATTCATAGAGCTGAGGTGTCATAATATAAAACAGAGAGGCACATAAAGAGAGGAGTATTGGAGATATTTAACTGATATTGTTAAAGCAATACAGAGATGGACAATAAAGCAGTAAGTGAATACATTTTTCAGGAAGTGCAACAAGAGTGGAAAGGGGAATTTAGCAGATAACTAGATTCTATTCTGAACACAGCATAAATAACTGGGGTTTATAGCCAAGGAGTAGGTTTGCAGAAGGAAAGAGGAGATACGAGGAGTCAGGGAGACACTAACTAAAAGGCAGATTCCACAGGTGAGAAATAAGGAAATAAATCACACATTGAAGGTGGTAGATTCTTACTAATAAGATTTCCCTGGGATTTGTTCTAAAGTAGGTGATGTAGAGCAACTGGAGGTCCAGAGATCAAGTCTTAGATGAGAGGTAAGTTCATAGGGACATGGTAAAAGTTACACTCAAGGAAGGTACCTTGTCAATAAAACCAACTACAGACTTGTACCATGCTTGCAATTGTTATTGGGAGAAGTATACAGGTGAGACTTGTATCCATGTGGGAGGTAAGATTATTGAACATTATTTGGGTCATCTTCCTTACTATCAATGTATGGCATAGCTATCTTCCTGTTGTTCCCTTTCTCTTGGCTTCAACTGGGTCCTTAAACGATCAGGACAAATTTCCAATGGAATTGCTATCACCCCACCCCACCCCCCACCCCACCCCACCCCCCTCCGCTACTTCCTTCTTCTGTCCCTAAATTTCTTTAGTCTTATAACTTCAAAATTTGAACATAAAAACTGAAAACTTTGACACCCTTAATTTCTAGAATTTAAAAAAAGTCATAGTTCTGAGTATTCTCATTTACTGCAGTCAGAAGGCTATTGCTGAGGGTTTTTTTTTTTCAATAAACATTCTTAAAAATTTGTTTTATCATGTGAATAGGTAGAATTTTTCCCAATGTGTAACAAAGGCAATGTAATACTGGCAGAATTGCAGACTTGTGGTTCCAATTTTTAAATTAGACCAAATATTCGTGTAAGTTTGCAAAGAATGCACCTTTTATATTCAGTTTTTATTTCTTTCTTCATTTATCCCTCTGCTTCTTGAGACTCCTTCAAATTCTCCTTTTGGGCTTTTTTCCTACCTAATAAACATTTCCCACATTTTAGAGGCTTTGAAAGGGGGATTTAAACCCATTTTCCCCAATGTACAGTGAATAGATTTTTTTCATTTTCTTGTGGGTTTATCTCTTGTTTACAGGTTTGTAGGGAATAAGATTATCACACATTTCAATCCTCTTCATATAGTTTCCTAGACAACCAGCAGTAATTTTTCTCTAACTTAGTAATGGTGAATGGTAGGATTAAGTAGAAGTGGGGTTCAGGAGAAACCAGTTTCTGGGTTCTTAAATTTATTGATTATGTGTTCAAATGACTACATTTTTTAATAATCTTGCAAATATTAATCTCACAATGCTTGCTGATATTTTACTGAATTATGGAAAATGAATCTACACAATATAATTTTCTAAGGACAATCTAAAGAGTTGAAGGACTTCATGTTTTCAGAGGAGCACATTCATTTATCATATCTTTATTTACTACAGAAAGGCAAGCCTTCAAATCTGTGTTCAGCATTTGCTTGTTCTGGTAGACCTCCAAAAGGTCAGTCTCCTCATGTTATGAGAAATCTGACTCATGCCATAGAGTCATTATTTTATCTGCTGTTTCCAGTGTTCTCATTTTGTCATTTGTCGAGTCCTAGAAAATTCATATTGCCTTAATTATGAATTATTTCACTATTAATACATACTTAAAGTTTCTACCGTATTCAGATTTTTGATTTCTTCTCGTGTCATTTAATAAAACATATTAGTGACCAATATATGATGAATCCATCTCTCAGGAAAAGTGACAAAAAATGATTACACTTTCAGGAAAGCTGATTGTTTTAGTGGGAATTGCCCTTTCCTTTTATACTACCATTGTGTTGAAAGATTTTGGTTAAGGGATGTTTGTTTCATCACAAATACTCAGGATTCAGCCCAATTGTCTTTTACTCTATTCAGCAACATTAATTTCCAACTAAACATCCTGGCTCTAACCTGAAGCAGCTGAAAACTCCAAGTGTTTGCTCTGTTCTCAATGCTGAGCATTAACATGCAGCAAACATTATCATGCTTCCATTATTTCAGAAAACAAATGAATCCACTTATCTTCTTATCCTCCTATTTTTGGTACTCCTCATTCTAGGTAGCACTGCTTTCGCCTAAAGCAAATAGAGACTAGCTCACAGACTCTTTGTATATTCTGGTACAACCAGAAATTAAGTCACTGGCTAGTATACCTCCTTTGTTCCTTTCAATTGAGTGGACATTGTCCAGCAGAACAGTAACTATAAACACAGGTCTGAAGGCAGTGATCAATTTAAAAGGCAGCCAGTGGTGTTACTATAAGTATAAACAAGCAAATGGACAAAAAAAATATAAGATCTTTCAAATGTCCAAAATGATCTTTCAACAATCACATGCTCATGAAAGAGGGAATGGACACTGAGAATTTCATAGTGGGTATTTGATATACACACTTGTATGGAAAGACATATTGCCATCAAATTATATCCACAAAACAAAGAGCTCTTAGAATGCTTAGTTTTGTGGCTGTAACATTTTTACAATTACCTAGATAGATCATCTTTTAGGAAAAGGGCATATACTGGTGTATTTGCTAGCCTGTAGCAAATTTCATTTCATTTCAGATTGTTGGCAAGTACAAACACATATGTAGATTGTTATTAAATCTAGAAAAAATGAGTTTTAGTATCTAAAGAAATGGACTATATTTACTTCTAAAATGTCACTGAGGACATAAAAAGAAGGAATAAAAACAAAAACAAAACAAACAAAAAAATAAAACAAAACAAGAAAACATGTTCTGACTAGTGTCCCTGCAAGTGATTTTCAAACCAACTGCATAGGAGAATCACCTGGGAATAACAAAACAAATTCTTAGCTGGGTTTCAGTATTTATGGCAGGTCCAGAAATTTGGATATTTTATCCCTTGGGGTATAATGGATTCAGCATCACAGAACAATCAGTTTTCAATTCTAGTGTATTTTTTTAATATCTAGATAATTTTCTTAACAATTTGGTTCTGGCATCAAATCCAATATTCCTATTTATTGGTCAACTTTAGTATCCAGATTTACACAGTTTAGTAAGCCCCCAGGAGGGAGCCTCAGTTCTCTGAATGACACTTTATTCAAAGTCATGGGCTATAGGTACTAATAATGCAGATGAAGATATAGCAGCAGTAAACCCAGGCCTCTGTTATGAAAAGCAGTGTTTTCACTCACAGTTCTCTCTGTACTTCCTCATCAGCTGTCCAGATATTTTGCTCTTTAACATTCAGCTCTTGGAATTCATTGACTCTTCCAAGTTCCTGCTTTCAAGACCCCTTGTCCCCACAGCAATTGCCTTAGTAATTATGTGAGAGTTTCAAAAAAATCTTAATATTCTTATCTGTGTCATTAATGATGCTCAGACTTCCTGGAAATGCCTAACTCTCACTAGATGATTTACTTTGAGTGCTTGCCTCAATTTCTTATAGCCATATACCTCCAAATCTCCAAGACTAATAGGTAAAGCATAGGACATCATTCTAATATACAGTGGAAGATTCTATTTCAAAGAGAGATACAATGTACCATGGACTCAGAGATGTTTTGTTCATCTGTAAATTTAATTTATTCATAGTATAACTTCTTGGTAATTAGCATGAATAATTCAGAGGACTCTATGTTCTGTATCATTGCCACAAACAT
>CABHPQ010176011.1:0-43714 GCA_902168405.1 Peromyscus aztecus | reverse complement strand
AAACAACAAAATAATTCATTAAACATACATAATCATGCTCTATCACTTCTTAGAGTAACCAATGACAAAATTAATTGAAAATTACTTCATTGTTAATACAATTAATTTGAAGAATATTCTATACTTATTTGAAACAACTTTATTAGGAACTAACTTTGTGAACTTTTGGATTATTAGTTAGTTTTCTTTCCTATCTGTAGGTTCATAGATGCTATTATGTTTTATGTTGGATATAATTTATCATATTCTGTTCCTAGACACATTCATGCACAGTAGGTTTTAACTCTGCCTGTCCTGGACCATGTCTCATAGTTTAATTTGTATTGGTCTAGCCATAAATTTGAGCATAAATTTGTGTTCTGAAATTGTTTGCATTAAATACACTGAGTTTAATTTGTATTAATGCCAGTTTTTGAGTGATTCTGAAACAAAAGGTTAGACTGGTAACAATAAAATTCAGAATCCTTGTGTTTTAGTTGATTCCATTTTGATATCATCTGAAAAAAAGAAATATTAATTGGGAAATAAGACACTAACTTCTTATGTATCTAGTCTTACCTTCTAAATGAATATTAAGATAGAAGGAGTCATGAACTCTTTCCAATAATACTTAAAGTCTAATGTCTCCTGAGAAGACTGATTAAATTAACAAAGGTGTCTGAGAATGTTTGTCCATGGAGGATGAAAACAATCATCTTTTTTTGTAAAAGGAAAAGTAGGCTTGACCTTGCTTTTACAGCAATAGTTAGATAATATATTTTATTAACAATTTTAAAAGATCATATCTTTATGTGCATCGAGTTTGACATAAAAACATCTCCTCTTTATAGCTGTGACATTTATAGCTCCCACAACTCAAAGCTAAAGTCATAGAATTGATCTGAGTCTATTGTTTATTTTATAAACAAGAATGTGGAACTTTAAGATGAAGTTTCTTGTTTTAAAGATTTGTTAATTCATATTTACATAATAATTTAAATTATTTATTGAATGTCTATATGTCAGAACTTTGAAAGGGTAGTAAGATAATGAATAGAAAAAGTAAGTTAGTTCTTTGTCATCGTGGAGCTTTTGGCAGAACTGATGATGAGTGATGTTTACCAACTAAACACGTGGTAATATTATTATAAAATGTTAGGTGTCTCGAGATGTGAACAGGGAGCTGGTAAAACCTGTCATTGGGTGACTTAATCCAGCCAGTGAGGTCAGAGAAATCTTTAAAGAAACAGTTACCTATAAACTGAGGCTCAAAAAGGAGGAGGAGGAGGAGAAGGAGGGGGAGGAGGATACGGATAAGGAGATGCTAATGAGTTGTTGATTCTACTGTGTACTTTTCCGGCAAATTTTAGCATATTGAACTCAGGAAATAATGCATAAACACTGAAGCATACTTAAAAATCACCCTCTTCCTCTCCCTTATCTATAATCCATCTATCAAAACATATTGAAAACTAATAACTGTATCAAATACTGACAAGGACACAAAGAAGCTCAACACCTAACACATTGCTGTTTGACGTGAAATCTGGAGTGACACATCCAGTCTGGAAAACATTGCTCTAGTTCCATCTAATCTGTACAACACAGCAATGGCATGTCCAGGGAGTTGGATGTTCACACTGATTTTATTTGTAAAATCTCCAAACCCAAAATGGTACAGATGTCTTTCAGCAGGTAAAGGGTAAAAAAATTATAATGTACATATATAATGAAATATGCATAGTAATAAGATGGAACAACTTATTAAAACAAGAATTTGACTAGAACTCAAGAGATTTATGTGAGTAAAAACAAAATAAATTATTGGCATAAAAAGCAATATTCCTAGCTTTCACATTTTAGCTTATACAACATTCTCCAATAAGAAAAATCAAATCCTTGGATAAATGACTGAAATCAATGGCTGAGAAAATAAATATATGGTCTCATTTGCTCTTCTGTTGCTGTGATGAAGCAGTAACCAAAAAAAAAGGGCAGGGGCGGTATTTGGCTTACATTTCCATTCCAGGTAACAATCCATCTCAGTGGGAATTCATGGCAGGAACTCAAATAGGATCTGAAATAGAAACTGTGGTTGGACTCTGTCTATTGGCTTGCTCTCAGGCACACAGTCAACAACCTTTTATAGAGCCCAGGACCCTCTGCCCAAGAATGACACCATGTATAGTAAGCTAGGCCCTCACATATCAATCAACAATCAAAGAGATGCCACACAGGCGTACTCACAGGCAAATATGCTCAGGGAATTCCTTAACTGAAGTCCCCTCTCCCTACTTGTGTCAAGTTGACAATGAAGATTAGCTGCTATAGTATATAAGCAGAGCTGAAATATGCTGTTTTACCAAAAGGTTAGGGATCTCAACAACAATAAGATGCACAATCCTGCAAACAAGGCAAGAGATAACTAAAGAGTCAGCAGTGAACAAAACTACACTAATTGAAGCAACAAAACAAAAAAGTTCTGGGTTATAAAGCAGAAGAAAATAGTTATCAACAAATTCATACTCATGTAGAAAAATGAATAATTAAGTATCCCAGTGCTGAGGTGCTGTCTTACTTATGGTTTATATTACTCTGAAGAGATGCCATGACCACAGTAACTCTTTTTTTTCTTTTTTTATAATTTTATTATTTCTTTTAATTTTACATATCAGCCATAAATTCCCTTGTTCTCCCCCCTCCTCTCCCCCCCTGCCTTCCCCCCAGCCCACCCACCATTCCCAACTCCTCCAGGGCAAAGACTCCCCTGAGGATTGAGTTCAGCTTGGTAGATTCAGTCCAGGCAGGTCCAGTCCCCTCCTCCCAGGACCTGTCCTCAGTCCACAGTAACTCTTAAAGGAAAACATTTAATTGGGGTGGCTTACAGTTCAGAGGTGTAGTCCATTATCATCATGGTGGGACATGGCAGCATACAGGCAGACATGGTGCTGGAGAAGGAGCTGAGAATGTTTATTAAATGTTTTCCTTTATAAGAATTGCTGTGGTCATGGCTTTTCTTTACAACAATAGACACTCTAAGACTGAAGTCTTACCAGGGACAGGGGTATTACTGTGATAGGTTGGACCATGTTTTTGTTTGAAGTAAAATTGACTTTGGGAGTTTGGGTTAGGAATACTTTAAGTGCTGCTTAAAGGGCCATACTAGGAGCATGAAAGAAAGAATTACTAAGAGTTATTTGGACTGTGGGCACCTGGCTCAAGAGGTTTCGGAGAAGAATACTGATATGTGGTTTAGAGATCATTCTTGTGATATTTTGATGAAAAAATGTGGCTGCTTTTTGCCCTTGTCCAAAGAGTCTGCCTGAGACTGAAGTGAAGAGAACTAGATTAATTCTGTGGGCAGAGGCATCTCAAAATAGGAATCTGTTGTGTGGTTATTGCTGATCACTCTAATGAAAATTTATAATGAAAAGGAGCAGAATGAGCAAAAAATATACAAAATGTAAAATTTAAGGAGAGGAGGAGCACCAGGAAGTGGGATGGAGCTAAGTCCTGTGTTCCAGGAGATAAACAGATTAAGAAATGGAATGAAGGAAGTGGTGACTTCAGGGCAAGATGCCACCCAGCTGAGTTTACAACTTGTGAAAAGAAATTAAGAAAAAGCTTAGATCCTGGTGTGGTAGGGCACATCTTTAATCTCAGCACTCCAGAGACTGGGAAATCTTTGAGTTTGAGGCCAGCCTGGTCTATACATCCAGTTTCAGGACAGCCAAGATTAGGCAGTGAAGAAAACCAAGGAAAACAGAAATCTGGTGAAGATGTAACTGAATGTTCCAGCCTCAGAAAGCAGCAGAACTTGGCAGCTTTGACCATGTGGTTCTGGTTTTAGAATCAATGATAGAAGAAAGGAGTTACAGAGACTAAGGAAAGCTGGTGAAGCCAGGGGTATATCAGGGGTGTCCCTGAATGGAAACCTAGAGAAGCCATTTCATGAAGCTGTGAGGTCAAAGTCTCAATTGCCTTGGAGACTCCAAGATGTTGGAGATGCCAGAACCATGGGATAACTGCAGAGGAAAGCTCCTAACTGAGAGTAGATCCAGTCCAAGAGAAAGTAGTATGTTGCAGTCAACAAAGCTGAAAGGAGTTGGAGATCTGAAGAGCTTTTATAAGAGTTGCCTTGCATAGTGTCTCTTAAGAGCAACAGAAACCCCAAGACAGATGACTCAGCGTGCAATGTCACTTGCCACCAAGCCAGACAACCTGAGTTGTAGTCATGGGCCCTCCATGATAAAAGGAGGCATCCAACTTCTGCAAGTTTTCCTCTGACCTCCACATGCATACTATGGCAACTCTGCCCCCTGGCTCCACAAAATAATTAAATAACTCTAATAAGTTTCAAAACTGTATGTAAGCCTCCTGAAAATCATCTATCCTCAAAATATATAAAGCTTACCTCTCAGTTCTCTAAGTGTAAACAGAGGGACCAAAACCTTTACAGGTCAGAGACCAGAAAAACCAGTTTAAGCAGACAGTCAAAGTCATAAACAGTAGTGAGTCATGTCAATAGCACATTCTATATGATGTCATGAAGATGATTATTGTGCTCTAATTCAGTGATCTTCACCAAAATGGATAATCTCAATCAAATCATCAGATACAAATTAGACAAATCCAGTTGACAATCTTCAAACCATCTACTCAATGTTGATCTGGTTAAGGTCACAATAACAAAATGATCATTGAGCCTGTGTATAGGCAGTACCAAAGTCTGTGAATGAGTTCCTTTCCCTACATGTCCTAACCAGATTTTTTTATAGTAGCCATTCTAGAAAGAATGAGAATGTATCTCATTGTACTTTTGACTTTCATTTTTCTGCCAAAGATAGCAGCCAATCTTTTAAAAATTATTTTTGATATTTCTAGTTAAAATATATTATATTGCTGTACCAGGCTATTTTTATGTCAACTTGACACAAGTTAGAGTCATCAGAGAGGAGGAAGCCTCATTTAAGAAAATACCTCCATAAAATCCAGCTGCAGGGTATTGGCTTAATTAGTGATTGATGTGGGTAATGTGGGTATGGAACTGTGAGTGAAATAAACCCTTTCCTCCCCAAGTGGTTTTTAGTCATGGTGTTTTGTCAGAGCAATAGAAGCCCTGGGATAATCACTTCTCCCATTCTCTTTCCTCTATCCATTCCCTCCCATGTTCTTTCCTGCCAATCCTTCTCACTCCCCTCCATTCTCAAATTGATAGCATCTGTCTTAGGGTTTTCATTCCTGTGAAGAGACACCATGACCACAGCATCTCTTATAAAGAAAACATTTAATCGAGGTGGCTCACTCACAGTTTCAGAAGTTCAGTCCATTATCATCATGACAGGGAGCATGGCAACCTGCCGGCTGATGTGGTGCTGGAGCGAGTGCTACATCTTGCAGGCAACGAGAAGTCAACTGAAACAATGGGTGTTATCTGGAGCATGGGGAACCTCAAAGCCCCACAGTGACACACTTCCACCACATTCCACTACCTGGCCCCATAAGCTTATAACAATAGCATATTGAAAAAATTATTAAATCCAACTTTAAAAGTCCTCATAATATATCATAGTCTCAATAATGTTTTAAAGTTCAAAGTTCCAAGTCTCTTCTGAGATTCATGCAATCTCTTAACCATAATCACCTGTAAAAATCAAAATAAAAAAGCAGATCACACACTTCCAACATGTAAATGGCACAGGTTATACATTGCCGTTCCAAAACACAGGGAGGGGAGCACCAGTTGGACAAACACCAAATGCTGCATTTTCATGACTGATGTTGAAATGCTCCTCAGATTTCCAACTCCATTCAGCTTTGTAGACTGCAGAACATTTCTTTCTCTTGGGCTGGTTCTACTCTGTTAGCAGCTCTCCTCAGCAGGCATCTCTAACATCTTGGGGGTCTCTAAGGCAATCAAGGCTTCAACTTCACAGCTTCATTCAATGGCCTCTCTACTAGGCTTCCATTCAAGGACACCCCTGACACATGCCTGGCCTCTGAGGCTTTATTCCATAACTCCAAACTTAACTCTAAACTCAGAACCACGTGGCCAAACCTACCAAGTTCTGCTGCTTGCTGGGGCTGGAACATGGCCCTCTAGTTTAATGAAACCATTACCAGCTTTCTGGGATGTTTGTTTGCTTCTTGTTCATTTCTTTAACATAATTTTTTTATTGAATCTTTGGGAATTGTACGCCATGCACCCCAATTCTGCTAAACTCCCAGTCCCTCTATATCCTCCCCTCCCTCCTGCAGTGGTACCCCAATTGAAAATTTTAACAAAAAGGGGCGTGGGGGTGGGGGGGAGCAAACGACCAAAGAGAAAAACTGAAAAAGAAGCAGAACAAAAAACAAAACAACAGCAACAACAAAAATAAAAACTCTTTGCTCCTCCATCTTTCCTGCCTCTCTGCCCTTCTTCATCCATCCTGGTGGCGTCTAGAGCCACGGTGTGTCACACAGTGTACCCTTTTGTCCAGTTAGCTTTACCGGCAGATGTTCATTGTAATAAGTCATTGGTCTTGTTCAAGGGCTCTGGTTTCTGGTACACTGTCATCACTAGATCCTTACTGAAAATCCTCTCGGATATCCTGCAGCCGCTCCAAGTCAGGGAGATCTTACGGTCCTCATTCCGCAGGACCAGTCCTTTCACAAGATCCAGCTGGTCCTATATGTGGTAGATGTTAGGAAGGGCCAACCCCAGGCCCAGCTGTGAACCTGGGTGGTAGTTGAGCTGCTCAATCCAGGCCACCGAGGCTGCAATCCTCAGATGAGGGACAGAGCCAGCTCCCCTATGCCCATGCCATTAGGGTCAGCTCTCTCCCACCTGTGGTGAGGGTGGGGTCATCTCTTCCCAGTGTGGATATGGGGCCATGAGGGTCAGGGCCAGCTTTCTTGCTGGACCATCAGTGAGGAGCAGGGCCAGTTATCCCAGGGCTAGCAAGAGGCAGGGCCGGCTCAGCACGGCCCTCTGATTCAATCACAAATGGTTCCCATGGTCCCATGAGGCAACATGGGCCACAGACATCAACACAGACCCTGGCTACAGTAAGGCCACAGACCCAGACATGGTCACTAGCCACATCCCTGGCCCAGATGTCACCATGACACTGGGTAGCAATATGTGCCACTTATGTCTGTATGGTCCCAGATGCAACATGGCTCCTGGGCAACAACATGGTCCCAGTCAGCTGATCATACCAAGGGCAACCACATGGTTTTGGGTTGCAACAGAAACCACAGATGTCCACTCAGACCCTCGGTGCTGCCAGGTCATGGACCCAGACATGGCCCTCGGCAGCAGTTGGAGCCTGGTTGACACTATGGTCATGACTCTTGGATACCTACATGGCCACCAGTGGCAGCCCAGACAGAGGGCATCCTTGTGGCCTTTGGTGGCAACATGGGCCATGGATGGCCACACAGACCCTAGTTGTAGGAGGACCATAAACCCAGACATGGCCCTTGGCAGCATCCCAGGCCTGGACATCACCATGGCCATTGGGGGGTGGGGGTGAGGCAAGAATGCCTCCCCCAGCAACCTACTCCTCACTGTTTTCACTTTTTTCATTCCACCTCTTTCCATAGCACATGAACCATTATTCTTCTCTTTTGCTCTCATTTCTCCATCACTTACCAGCTTATCATGAAGGGGCTCACTTGTTCAACACCCAAAGGCATAGAGTGGGCCTGTGGATGTCTTTCTCCTAGCACAGGTCTTGAGGACTGAGGCTGGGCTGTGAGTGGCTTGCACCTGTCTGAGCTGTAGGGCCTCAGAGGGGCCAAGGATATCTGCCTTACAGCCCAGGCTCTGTTTTTGATTGTACCCTTCACTGCCTAAGCTTGGCTGACCTGGAACTTGCCCTATAGATGAGGATGGCCTCATATTCAGAGATCCACCAGCCTCTGCCTCCCAAGTACTGGGATTAAAGGTGTGTACTGCCACTCCCTGCTCTAAACTTTCTATAATTCCTTTTCACACTTTGAAAATTTAGCTGGGTGTGTTCTTGCCCTGAGGTCACTACTCCCTTTCTCAATTTCTTAATCTGTTTATCTCCTTGAACACGGGATTTAGCTCCATTCCGCTTTCTGGTGCTCTTTTTCTCCCTAAATATTTTTACTTCCTTAGCTTGCTCCTTCTAATTATGAGTCTTCATCATAGTTACCACTAAGATCCACACTACAGAGTCTATACTCTGTTTTGAAATTACTTCTGCCAATAGAATTAATCCAAAACTCTTCACTTTAGCCTCAGGCAGATTCTTCAGACAAGGGCAAAAAGCAGCCACTTACTTCACCAAAATATCACAAGAATGATCTCTAGGCAACATACTAAAATTCTCCTCTGAAACTTCTTGAGTGAATGCCCCCCATAGTTCAAATAACTCTTAGCACCTCTGTCTTCCATGTCCCTACTAGTATGGCCCATTAAGCAGTGCTTAAAGCATTCCACTGTTTTCCAAACCCAAAGTACCAAATTCCAAATTCCTCTAAAGAAACACATGGTCACAGGAATACCCTAGTCCTGGGTACCAACTTCTGTCTTAGTTAAGGTTTTCATTGATGTGAAGAGACACCATGACCATGGCAACTTTTACAAAGAAAACATTCAATTGTGGTACCTCCCTTACAGTTTCAGAGTTCAGTCCATTATCATCATGAAGGAAAGCATGGCAGCATGCAAGCAGATGTGGTGCTGCACCTGAGAGTGACACATCTTTCAGGCAACAGGAAAGCAACTGAAACACTGGGTGTGGGATGTATCCAGAGCATAGGGAACCTCAAAGCCCACCCCCACAGTGACATACTTCCTGCAAGGCCCTATCCACACCAACAGAGCCACATCTCCTAGTAGTGCTACTCCTTGTGAGATTATGGAGGCCAATTACACTCAAACAAACACAGCCTCCTTATCTTTATTAGTGTTTTTACACACACACACACACACACACACACACACACACACACACACAAATGTATATATGTATTATGTATATATTCAACCTGCTGAGTCTATTTTTGTTGTTTGTGTGTATATGGTTTCAAGGTTGACCACTTTATATCAGACAACCAATCAGGGTTCAATGGCTTGCAGGGTGTTTGGTCCCAATGATAACCCTTCTTTTTTATATTTGTTGACCATTTTCATTTCATTTGAGAAGTGCCTGGTCAGGTCATTGGCCCATTTTTAATCAGCTTGACTGTTTCTATTACTTTTTTTTTTTTAGTTTTTAAAATATAATTTGTGTACTAACACTCTTACAGATGAATAATGACAAATAGTTTCTCACATCCTGTAAGCTAGCTCCTCAGTGTTGATTGTTTCCTTTGCCCTGTATAAGCTTTCTAATTACATTTAATCCAATTTCTCAATATTTCATTTTTTCCTGTACTGCTTGTGTTCCTATCTGGATATCAATTTCCTTCACTAATGTCTTGAAGTGCTTCCTCTGTGTTTTCTTCTAGCAGTTTCAGAGTTTCAGGGGTTACATTTGTACCTTAGATGCATTTTATGTTGTTTTTTGTAAAAGGTAAGAGATATGGATCAAGTATGAATTTTCTGCATGTGAATGTCCAGTTCTTAATCCACCATTTTTTGGATAGGTAGTCTTTCTACAGTGTGTGTACCTGACATTTTGTCAGAAAACTTTTGGCAACAGTTGTCAGGTTCATCTTAGGATCTTTATTGTGTTTTACTTGTTCATGTCTTTGCTTTTATGCTAATATCATTCTATGGTAACCTATACATTAGGTCCTCCAATCTGGGATTTTGAAAACTCCAGTTCTGCTCCTTTTAGGTAGGTTGCTTTTGTTTCCTGGTAATGCTTTCTTATACAGAAAACAAGCCTTTACTCTATATCTTGTAGTGTTTCCTCTATGCCTCCTGTTACTGCCCAGAAGATGTCAATGCTACCAGTGCTTCAATGGAGATTTCATTAAATCTCTAGATAGGTTTGTGTAGTCTCAGGATTTTGAAAATATTAACTCTTCCTACCTATGAATATGGGAGGCTGTCAAATATTTTAGTGTTTTTATTATACAGGGATTTCACTTTTGTTATTAATTTTTCCTAGGTATTTAATATTTTGTGCCTGCTGAGAATAGGATTGCTTTCACAGTTTATGAGAAAATTTAGGTGTCTAGGAAAGTTACTAATGCCTATGTGTTGATAATATATTTTTCTATTTTAACAAATTGCTTACCAGATCTACTAGTGTTTCCACGGAAACTTTGGGTGTTTTATGTACAAAATCATCCTGTGGTGATATTTTATTTGTGCTGAAATGTGGTGATATTTTACTTGTATGTTAATAAATAAAGTTTGCCTGGAGATCAGACGAAATAGCAAGCCATTAACACAAAAGTCAGGCAGTGATAGCACAGGCCCTTAATCCAATCACTTGGCAGGCAGGGTCTCTATATGCTCAAGGTCACATTAGGGAACAGAGCCAAGTGTTGTGACACACTCCTTTAATCCCAGTATCAACCATAGAGACCTGGAGGTCTGTACAGACAGACAGTGACAAGGAAGTGAGGTACCTGAGCTAAGAGCCAATGAGAGGGCAGAAAAGCAAGGCACAAAAGGCACAGGTTAGACAGGAAGTAGCTAGTATTTTGGAAGCTACAGAGCTGGTGAGGTAAGGTGGTTGGTGGCTTTCACTATTTCCCTGATCTCTAAGGCTTTCACCCCTATATTTGGCTCTGTGTTCTTTATTTAATGACTGCTTAGAATTTGGCTACATCATCCCATCTACTCACAAAGGCTGGAGTTACAGTTCAGTGTTGGAGAACTTCTATAGACTGTGTAGGATACTGGTTCCATTCTACAAAATATTTAAAGAAAGAAAATATTTAGGGTTTTCAACATGATGGGATAATTATTATTGAAGAAAAGGAGAAAGTAAATGAGCTGGAACACAGCAGCAAGCTTTACTAACAACAAAGATTAAACACAGAGCACACACGAATGGAATAATGCTGAACTTTGAGTTGGGTCTGAAGACCATGAAGTTGTAATAGAATAGAATAAATATTTTTCTGTAATCATTTTTATTTGAGAACTAAAAATGGAGAAACCTGTATCTAGGTTGGTCTGGGAGCACCAGGAGGGAGAGCAAGGAGAAGACAGGAGGAACACAGCTTCCAGGCTCTGATCAGAAGACAGAGTCACGGAGCATGAAGGATGGATGGTTTCCTGAATCAGAACACTCATGATGGTGGTGTATGAAAACAGCCCTTGTAGCAGGAGTTAGCAAGTGAAAGCAGAGAAAGTTAGAATACTGTCCTTAGAAAATGCTATGTTCAAACTGAGTAGACTAGATTCTTACCCACAGCCACACCCAAGAGAGGTGGTGCACAGTCCACTGCATTAGCTTCCTATCTTGTCAAGTCTATTGTTTTTGTTCATACATGTAACCAGAGGCTTTTCTCTGTCTGGCCCCATCCTGCAGCTGCTCCCAAATGTTTGGTCAATGGCTCAGGCTTATTACTAACTAGCTCTTACATTTAAATTAACCCATTTCTATTAATCTATGCATCGCCGTGTGGCTTACCAGTCCTTTGGTGTCTTTCTCCTTGGGTGGCTGGCTTGTGTCTCCTGACTCTGCCCTCTTCCACCCCCTCCTAAGTTTGCTTTTTAGGCCTAACATTATCCTGCCTGGCTATTGGCCAAAACAGCTTTATTATTTACCAGTGAGAGCAACACATATTCAAAGCACATACATACATCATTAAGTAAACATTTTAAACAAGCTAAATAATGAACATATAATTGCTTTTTTAGAAAAGCAACAATCTTTTCTATGCTAGATTAATTAAGCTAAATGTGTCTATTTTATCACATGTAAGTGTTTTGTATTGTACTATGAAGCAGATAAATAACTATAGATATATTAGAAACATACAGCATGAGATTGTTAAGCACTGCCTATGCTGTCAGGAAGGCTTCATGTTATTATGTAAGCAGATGAAAAGTCAGATGTCAACAGGCAGCAATTAGACATCAATAACCTGCTTCATATTTGAGAATAATCAAAGTGTAGATAAAGTTGCCAGGATTTAACACTGATATTAAACTTAATTAGACATGTATATACTATGATGACTGATGCTATTTAAGATGTATAGAAAGCATCTTTCAAATAATGTTTTAAGCAACAGCAACAAAAGCATCAGTAGTGTATTAAGCTAGGAAAAAAAATTAACATAAAATAAAGTAAGACTTAAAGAAATCATGTATTGTTTTACAATCTAAATCTAATATATAGATGAAAATGATTGGTGCCTATTTATACTTAGAATTAGTTATTTGAAAATAATCTCAACTAAATAACATAAGATAAATATATATTTAAAACAAGTTTAATTTTAGTGTAGGGAAATATAAAAAGTATTAAAAGTAACTATAAGGGATAATAATCTTCCTTATCCACCCCCAGCTTACTGAGTTCATTTCTTTCAAGTGTGACATTATTTGGTGAGTCATTGTCTATACACATAGAAAGGACTCTTGCTACAAAATTGTGGGACAGGAAAAGTGAGGGATCCTTCATGTGCAAAGCTGAGGATCCCTGAGCTGAGCCTACCATGTGACTCCAGCTGAAGTGTGTGAAGTGGAGGGTTTGAGGACACACACAATAAAGACACAATTCTTTAAAACAAAATAAAGGTCACCAGTGTAGCAACTCATCTCCAAAGGAAAAGGACAGGAAAAAAAAAAAAGCAATTTTACCAACAGGAGAGAGTCGAGAGTCTTCAACACAACAGCCAGATAAGCCTCTTGCTTGAACCAAAGTGATCTGCTGTAAAGAAGTCTAGTCTTTGATCTTTCACACACTTGGTTGGAAGAATCTACCACTTCCAAAAATATGATCACTATTTTTATATAAGTTATAGAAGGAAAGAGTTTTCAAGTGGCTAAAATGACTTCCTACCTCATGTACAGACATTTTTGTATTTAATAATTTTGTAACTTCATATTTTTATTGATTAAGGTTGAATTTTCTACCTTTCTGTGTTCTACAAAGCTGTGACTGTACAGTGTGATGTATGAAAAAAAATGGAAGGTAAAAGTAAATTATATTTTCTTCTTGGTATCTTTGGAAATACTGACTATAACAAAATGATTTGTATAATTATGATTATGGTCATTTTGATATTATTGATAGGAATATATGAGTTAAATGCTAGCAAAATAGTATGAAAAATAATGGCAGTGTAAAATTTTAACATTAATATTTAAAGATAACACTTTGTATTTTCTGTTACTTGGCATTCTTTCAGGTTTTGACTTTCAACAAATAAAATTTCCCTACTATATTCATTTGCGCCAATTTTTTATTATTATTTTAGAATTACATATGGCTTTAATAGCCAATTACCAGCATGTAAAAGAGAAGCAATGAGAAGGGAACACTCTAAAGCAATTTAAAGAGCATGTCCCTTTGTCTGTCTTTGAACTTGGAGATCATAATCTAGTTACCAAGATTACTTTATTGAGTTGATTCTAGAAATAGTCTTGGATATGTAGGCACATCTTTCTTTTCACCTGATGGTACATTACAATTCCAGATAGAAGGGTCCTAAGCAGCCTTACAAAGGTGTCCAGCAGAGGTCTCTCTTAGACTCATCCAACCAATGTGTTCTGTTGCTATCTCAACCCAGAGTGCAAACCGAGTCCTTCTTCCTTGAGTGGCTGTCAGTACAAGAACAGACAATAACCAGTAGTTCTCTCTCACTCCCTCTTCCTTTTTAACCTTTGTAGGTGGTACATGAAGAAAACTTAAGCATGTAGGGGCTGAAGATTCAGAGATAATACCTGCGAAATATAAAATAAGTAATTAGATTTGGGGGTTTTGTTTTGTTTGGGTCTTTTTGTTTGGTTTGGGTTGGGTTTGTAATTTGTTTGTTTGTTCTGGTTTTTGGGTTTTTTGTTTTTTTGGTTTTTTTTTGTTTTTTTGTTTTTTTGGATTTGGGTTTTAGGTTTTTTTTGAGACAGGGCCTCACTATGTGGCTTTGAATGTCCTGGAACTCACTATGTAGATGAGGCTGGCCTTGAACTCAAAATATCTTCCTGACTCTGCCTTCCAAGTGCTGGGTTTAAAGGCATGTGTCACCACATCCAGCTGTGGATTTGATTTTTAAAGAAACAAGCAATAAAATAATTTACATAGTACACCATCAGTGCCAACCACCTTTATTTATAACACTCAGTTGCATCTACACAGACACACACAGACACAGACACAGACACAGACACACACACACACACACACACACACACACACACACACTAGCTTACTATTGTTATGCTCCAAATTTACAAAAGTATGGTCTAGCAAAAATTGCATACATCAGGACTGAAAGAATTTCAACAACCCTTTACCCTTTTATATCGCCTGTGCAAGCTAGAATTTAAAGGCAGAGTTGATACCTGATGCTTACAGGTTTTCCTCTATAGATGTCTTTCTTTCATTGCAAAATTATTAGCCCACGTGTACTTCCTCTAAGAGAAACTATTAAACTCAGTATTTGAAGATCATAGTTCTTCAGTGTTTGAAATATCATAATTTTCAGCTTCATGACTTTTCTACTTACTATTTTCTTTTAATGTTTTCAATTTTTGCTTCTATCTTTCCTTCCAACTGGTCATTGAACATATACCTTTAAAATCTGCAGCTAAATACAGGAACATCCTAGAAGCAGGACTCATTCTTCACAATAAACACCATAGTTGCATCAAAACTTGACACTGATATTTAGATTTGAATTAATAATTCAGCTTTTTGGTTCAAGTAGTTAGTTATTTTTAATCATTTTCATGATGTCAAATATGTATCCCTTAAACTTGTCTATTTTTCTATGAAGTTTTGCATTCATTTTACAAATAAATTTGTTGCACCCAGATGTGTTAAATCATACTAAAATTGTTTAGGAGCATATGTATACAGAAAGTAGTCTATAAATTGAGTAGATAATAAAGTGGATTAAAAATTGCATAGTGTATACATGTTTTGAATGTTTTCTATGTACACTGTATGTTCCTATCCAAGGACAGACACCAGTGAGTGGCTCAGCTCAGAAAGGAGCATCATCTTCATCCTTACTATTTTATGCTGCTCAGGACTCCAGCAGATTTGATGGCATATTTTATACTCATAAAGTAATCATCTTTACAAATTCATGAAAACATTCTACAAGTCACTCTAGACCTAAATTTGAATAGCCATCTAGGTACTCATTGGTTAAGTAAACATAAGAAAATTAAACATCATGCCATGTAAACTACTTTGAGGGTACAGTTAATACACAAGACTAAAATAAGACCAGTACCTTTCTAAAATAATGGGGCAACAGCCTCACCACCCCTTAGGACATATTGTGCTGTCTTGTGTTGTACTTTGCTGTTAGAGCATTCACGGTATACAATCAAGCATTGTAAGTGAGCACCTCCATGATATATGATTCTCTCGTGTGTACAAGCATATAGAGATGACTATGACAGGCCTAGGTCTTCCAAGCAGGAAATTTGTCATTCACTTATATCATTCCATCTGTTCTCATTGCGTTATCACAGAGTTTCTGCCTCTCATAGCCCTCAGTCTGGTAGGTTTTGTATTTATTTGTTTCGTTTTCCTAAGTGCGAAGCTCTCAGAATCTTCATTCAGCATCAGAAGGCAGCAAGTCATATGAAACTCTCAGAATCAGCTCTCAGAGAAGCCATAAGGGAAGCTTACTCAATCTCCTGGCATATCTCTGTACACGTGAACTCACGAATATCTAAAAATATCCCATCAAGAGATTAACTGTAGTTCAATTTTTTTGTCCATAAGACCTTCATAGATCTACACAACTTTACCAAGGATCCATGAAGATCTTTCTTCTTTCAGATCCTTGACCAAGATTTTGGGAAACTCCAGTAAATACTTAACATTTTTCTTTCCACAGGAGTATATCACCTGATGAAAGAGCAGTCAGGGTAACACCCATCTATTATTCTTGTTATGTTGCTATCATGTGTTTTGTAGATAGTTAAATGTTATTATCATCAATTCATCTTATCCCATATCATTGGTTACAGATAGCCACGCCCCTATATTCAGACAACTGGTTTCCTGGAGTGTGTCTGAACATTGAACGCCACTTCCAACATCACACAGCAAGTCACTTTTAATTTCTCACAGGAATTCTCTGCCCATTTGTTTCTGATATTCACATCACCCTTCCTCAAATATAATTTCTAAAAACATGTAGAGAAATTCCAATTAGCTATTTTCTCTCTGCACTGTCTTGAGTTAGCCTTCTTACTGAGCGTTTTATTTTCTGCCTCCTTTTAGAGAAGCAAGCAGCTTTGCAGTATTTATAATAGAATTCATAATTGATTACTTGTCATGGATTTTCATGCCTGGTCGTCTGGTAATTACTGTTATATTTTGGAAAGACTTAAAAACTAAATTAAAACTTGAACCATGCAATTATGAAGAAGGCACAGTGTAAGGACTGTGAAAGGACTCTATCATTTGCCACTAACAGCTGTTTCTCTTTATAAATACTCTTCACAGGCTCCATCCACACTGTCAACCAAAATAAAAGCAGAAAGTTAGAGGCCAAGGGTAAAGCAGTATAAACAGTTTCATCTGTTTATAAAATCGGGATCACTTCATAATGAACAAATAAATCCAACTAATTAATTCTGCTATATATGATACCAATAAGTATAATTATTTCAGAAAAAGAGAGACAAAGAAGAGAATATGGAGGAGGAGAAAAATGACAGTGAGAGAGGAGGAGGAAACACAGGCAGGGAGATGCACAGGAGAGGATGACTAGCAAGTGAAAGGGAGAAAGGCTCTTGTTCAAGAGCCCTCAAAGGAAGGAACAAGGACTAGAAGATGAAGAAGAAAACCTAACTAACTATAAGAAAATTATTCATCTTTGATGCTGCTCAAGCACAGTATTTACATTTTTTAAATACAATACTATTAATAAAGTTATTGTTAAAGGGACATTTGTTTGGATGTCTTTATAGCCACAATCATTATTATTTCAGTAAAATCCACATTGTCCTTAGAACATGATATTAATGTTCATATTTGAATACAATTCTTGCATTCATAATGTTTTATTTCTAATTTATTATTAGAATTATACAAATGTTATCATTTTAATGTATATTGATAAAATTTATGTTTCTCCTTCTCTAATAATTTTTGTCTTTCCTGGTCTTTGGAAATTATTGAGTATATTGTATGAAACATAGTAGATGAATAGCTTTACTGGGCCAGAACCAACAATTTTATAATGCTGAGTTTTATTATTCACAGCATGTGACTTCAACACTTTAATATTATTCTATTTCTATATCCAATACCTATACAAGTTTTTTCTACTGTATATTATATTTCTTTCATTAGACTTATTTATATATTTGTATTGCCCTGATGCTTATTGATCTTTTCATTAAAGTTTTGCCTTCTGACACAGCTTTTGCATTTTATTAATAAAATACTATTAAAACAAAGCAAAATTTGTGCATTTTTAAATTACACTCAAATTCTAAAAAGCAAGCAAATCAGTATGACATAGAAAATACAAAGAAATACTGGTTACATTTTGATTCTAATGGGTCTCAGAATAAAAATGTACTGGAACAGACTACCAAAAGCCCAACAAGAAAGCAGTTAGGGCTGGACTGATGCTTTCGATAATCAACAATCAAAAGGCATACATTGTTTCTCCAAAAAGCAGAAGTTCCCTAATTAAAAGACTGGGTGTCATTGAGGAGAGAACTAAATATATATAGTTGAGAATGACCAGTGGCACTGGGACTTCTCCACAAGAGCTGAATTAGTGACGATACAGTTAACTCTGAGCGGAATCCCTTTGTAAAGAATTACTATTTCAGAAACTATCAGAATTTCAAGGTATATTCTTTTACTAAAGAAAATGTTTCATCCTGAGAACAAATGCTGGTTACTAAAGTAAATTGAGTAAGTACAACCAGTGGGTACATTTGATATAAAACACTTAAAACACCAGAAAGATATGAGGTATGGCTAGGGGAAGGAAAAAAGAAAAAGAAAACATAAGTCAATTATAAATGTATTCCAAGAAAAACACCAAAAGAATCCAGATGTTTGAATGAATACAGGTAAAATACCATAAATACACAACATGCAAAAGGAAAGTTCTGAATGTGTTTGAGGTATACAAATCAGGAAACCAGAATTTCGAGAAAAGGTAAAAGATAAGTTGAGAAAGAAAGACACTCAGAAAGAAATATATGCCCTGGACTCTGCAACACATAAATCAAGACTTTTCTGCTATAGGAAATTGTTACCAGATGTGGTAGTACGTGGGGTGGGGGTGTAGGGGTTTAGAGAGAATAAAAGGCAGTGTAGGGCAAAGACTACAGAAAAATCAAAAGTTACAGAAGCAAAGTTATATACGTGTGTGTGTGTGTGTGTGTGTGTGTGTGTGTGTGAGAGAGAGAGAGAGAGAGAGAGAGAGAGAGAGAGAGAGAGAGATTCACAATCAAATAAAAGCTCTGGTGAATGTAATAATAGGAAACAGGTTTACAAACTCAGTTGAAATAGCCTAAGAGCACAAAGTTAAATGAATAGTTTCCCACACTGAATATGAGATAACGAAGATGGCGGCACCATGAAAAGGCAGACAAAGGAGAGGAGCCTCAACAACACCCAGCTTCAGTCTGTCTCAGTGAAAGGTCTCCAACTTCGGCATAGCACCCTGAAATAGCATCGAGTTGAGGAAGCTGAGTAGATGCTTTAGGGAGAACTAAGGGCTGGATTTGCAGGTCCTAGAGTAGAAAGAATTTTCCAAAGTCTGGCTCCCCACAAATAGCCCCAACTTAGTGTTCAGTGAAGTCCTGAGCAATTCATGCTTGTCAAGGAATGAGTTGAGAAGAGAGATATTTGACAGAAACAGTGTTGGAGACTGAAATAGCACTCATAAGGAAGAAGATGAAATGATTCGAAACGTCTCCCCTCTGCAGTTGTGGAACAATTAACACTGGGCAGTGTACTGCAGAGCAGCTCCTGAAATTCTCAGTAGTCATCTTCCATTGAATTCTGGCTTTTATCTAAATATCTCTATAATTACTTTTTCCTAGGATGGAGCCTTCCATTCTTTTTGTTGATAACTCTAACCAGACAATGTTGTCTTTTTTTTTATCCTTTTTCTTAAAAATCGATCTTTTCATCCAATTTATTCTGATTATGGCTTCCCCTCCTCCAACTGCTCCTCCAGGATCTTCCTCATTCCCCCACCCACTCAAATCCACACCTATCTCTCTCCCCCTCCTCTCTCTCTCTCTCTCTCTAGAATACAAATGACATCTAAAAATAATAACGACAGAGATAAAAGTAGAAAGAAATGAGCTAGAATAGGACAAAACCAACACGCAAATGAAAAGAGCCAACATTAAAGCCCAAGGAGCACACATAGATGCTGAGACACACACATGTACACACACAGAAAACCCGTGAAAACAAAATCAGAAGCCATAATGAATAAGCAAAAGATCTGTGGAGGGGGGAGTCCAGTGAGACAAAAAAAAAAAAAAAAAAAAACGTCCAAGAATACCACTGAGTTTGTCTAGCATTGGCCATCTACTGCTGGGCATGAGGCCCTGCCCCTAAGTGTGGACTCAGTGAAAATCAGTTAGGAAAAAACTAACTTTTCCTTTGAAAGCAGTTATCATTAGTCAGCATTTATGTTTCAAACTGGGAGGTTTTGTTTTCCTGTTGTTCTAGAGATCCTAAACTGAAATTGAATGTTTCTTTTATTATATAATTTCCATATTCTGTGATTTTTTTTGATGTAAGTCACAAGCTTTGATTTAAATCTTTTCCATCCAGTTTTTTGTATTTTGTAACTGAGTGAGTTCTGTCTTCAACTTCATTTTAATCGACCCCTTAGTGAACACTGCATCAGTCTCTGTTTGTATGCTTTGCTTAGCTCCTTACACCTATTCCCTCTGTAGGTGACACCTTCCTTGTTAAAAGTCATCTTCTCTGAGCAGTATGCAAACCTTTTTCTGGTTTAAAGATAGTTTAATTTTTCTATTATTCCAGAATTACAGATAATTACGCATGGGACCACAATGACTGGCTCGAATGAGTATTTCTTTGCTTTTTCAATGTGATGATTAACTTTTGTAACTTGACACAAACTGGAGTCATCTGAGAAAAGGAAACCTCAATTGAGAAAATACCTCCATCAGATTGACCTCTAGTCAAATCTTCGGGTATATTATTGATGGGTGATTGATGTGGGCGGGCCCAGTTCACTGTGGGAGGTGCCATCTATGGGCAGATGGTCCTGGGATGTATAACAAGGCAGACTGAACAAGCCCTGGAAGAAGCCAGGAAGCAGCATTCATTCATGGCCTCTGCCTCCAAGTTCCTGCTTGAGTTCCTGTTCTGACTTCCTTCAATGATAGATTGAAATAGGGACATGAAAGTTCAATAAACCAGTCCCTCTGCAGATTGCTATTGATCATGATGTTTATAACAGAAATAGAAAACAAAATATGGCAGTTGTTGATTATTCACCTTAATCTATAATAAGATAATTTTATTAAAACTTAATTAATATTACCTTTATATGGATATAAACATTCTTGGTTGATCCTTTTCCACATCTTAAATTTGAAACTTTGTCATTTTGCTTTATGTATATTATTCTTTCCAAGAAAAATAATTAAATTCATCAAAAATAAATATCCTGTTTTCAGTTATGTAGGTTTTTATCTGACTTAATTCAACCATATCATTTGCTTTCTAAATTTCTGATTGTGTTACTTTATACTTTTGATCCATTTGTTACTTCTTTAAAGATAATAGAAAATTTCTAGTTATCTTTCCCTGTTTATGATTTTGAATATTATTCTTCCACTATTTTGTGTTTGCAATTAACAGCTTTTACCTCTTTGTGGACATAAACTTTCTTAATCACATTTTCTTCTGCTCTTGAACTGTGATATATACTGACTTCCCTGGTTCTCTGAGTCTCTAGACAGACATGACACAGAAATCTTGGCTTTCCTCTATCACCAGCAGATAGCTAACTTGGGAACTCCCAGTAATCATATGAGACTATTCTAGTAGTGTTCTATTCAACTTATGAATATCTTCAACTAATGTATCATATAAAAGTTTTCATGTCAGTTTATAAATTCCAGCTTTACTATGAGGAATGGAGATTCTTCAATTATCCCTCTTGTTTCATACTTTTAAAGATTCATCTTTAATTTGAGTGTGTGTGTGTGTGTGTGTGTGTGTGTGTGTGTGTGTGTGTTTGTGTGTGTGATGTATGCCATGTGTGTGCCTGTTGAGGTGTGGAGGCCAAGAGAAGGCCCTGGAGCTGGAGACACAGTTTGCTGTGGGCAGCCTGATGTGGGTGCTGGAACTAAACTTAGTTCTTGAGGAGCATGGGGAGTGCTCTCAATCACTCACCCATCTCTACCTGCACCCCCCTCCCCACCTTCAGTCCAAAGAATTGAATCCTGGGCCTCATGCAAACACTCTACTATTATACTACAATCCCTGTCCCTTCTCTTATAAAAGTTAATGCCAATTATGTTCATTTGCAACTAGCCAGTGTTTTAGAATCACTATTATAATGGTTTCTGATACAGTTTTTGAAATCTCTGCAATTATCTCTTCATTTCCCTCTCTGTGACATGGTCACATGGGTGAAACGGGCCCAGCAGATCTGTTAGGCAGACATTGCAAATGTGAAACTTATATGTATGCGTGTTGGGGTCTTAAAGCTTAGATACCTTTTCACAGCTTGCTTCTCTCCTCTTACCTTGTACCGTTACACACAAAATAGACATTAAAACACTGCGTCTCTTTGTATGTAGAATTTTCTGTTCTCTTTTGAATGAATGAAGAATCTCCAAGAGAAAACCCTCATGTATATTCTCAAACAGGATTAGATAGCCCCGTTGCTCACCTGCAAGAGACTGCACCAGCATCCCTCCCTTTGGTGTGGTTTAGAAACTGAACCATCAGCCTTTCAAGCCTAGACATGGCTAAAAACCACCCCTGGCTGCAGATTCTTCGGCAGCAGCCTGTCTGCTTTATCAGCCTTTCTTCTCTTAGGATTCTTCCTTTCACTCTTCGGTTTTGATTAGGTCTCGGTTTTATAGTTCTCTTTCATCGGTAGTCTACTCTCGCTAAGAACTTTCTGAGCTAAGTTCTCAGGGATTTGAATAAAAGAAAGCAGGGTACATATTCAACCAGGTCTCCTGCCTGTTAGAAACAATGGCAGCTGCTGCTGCACTCCTCACATCTGGGCGTGCTCTGATCCACAGTCTTCTAAGTCCTTTCTCTCTTTTCCCTGTTTCTGTTTTGTTTTGTTTTGGGTTTTGTTTTGGGGTTTTTTTGTTTTATTTTCTTGTTGTTGTTTTGCTATCCTATATTTTCTCTCAAAATTTCCAAACAGGATTAATCTTCTCTTATTGTTCATAGATGAAGGATTTTCTTTTTCACTTTTTTTTTCCTACTCACTTAAATCCTTCCTTAAGCTTCTAGTCTTAATTAAGGTAAATTTTCTGTATCTCCAGAGAGGGTTCAGTGGCTCAAAGTACTAGCAGTTCTTGAAGTTTGGATTCTAGCACCCACATGGTTTCTCACAGCCTCCTGTAACTCCAGGTTCATGGAATCTGACACTTTCTTCTGTCCTCCAAGGGTTCCCATACATTTGGGGAATGCATAAACTCACATAGATGAACACATAGCCACAACAATAAAATAAATTAATATTTAAAAATGAATAACAGTTTTACTTAAAAGTTAGAAAAGTCTGTCACTATTTAAAGTCCTCCCTCTCTCTTAGTTGTTTGTTGAGATAGAGTTTGCTAATGACCTTGCTTGACCAGATTCTAGCTATACATTGTAAAACTGGCTTCATACTTTATCAGTATCCCTGTCTCAGCATCCTGAGTTCTGTGATTGCAGGTGTGAACCAATACATCCCTATCAAAATTATTTATTTCAATGCAGATTATCTACATCTTTGTCTTTAAAAGATAGCTTTATTACAGATGAGGGGAGGGGAGAAAAAGGAAGAGGAGAAGAGGGGAGGGGAGGGAAGGGTAATGTCATTATCTAATACATATAAATACAAGGATACAATGCTATTATAGAAAACACATCTTCATAGTCTTGCTTGGGTGGAGCAGCCATTTTGTGTTTCCTGAAAAGTTGGGTGTTTGCTAGATGGAAATGTTTGTCAGATGGAAATGCTGCTTGTTGGATATTGTGAACCACATTAAAAGCCGTAGGTGGGCAGAATTAGCACCATTCCAGTAACTGTTCGGAATTTATAATTCGATTTATAATTTCTAGACACACAGTAATAGTGGAATCTTTTACTCTCCAATAGTACCACTATAAAAAAAAAGTCATCTCATTGGCCCTGTGGACTGGTTAGTTCTGTGCTGAGCGATTCTTAACACCATGACAATCAGAATGACAGCACACATGGAGGCACATCTCTCACCACAGAATAAGGCAGACCCTTTCCACTTGTCTAGCAGGGACACTGCTGGCCCCCTCCTCGCTTCTCCTCAAAGTCATAAACTCAGCCTGAGACCCAGGCTGATGTCTCTGTTGGTTTCCATTCTGCTTCACGTTCCCTGGAGTGTAGGCATCTACTGAATCTGAAGGACTGGCTTGTGCTCCTTGCTCTTTCCACACGCTTCCATGCGCCACGCTTTCTAGGCTTCCACATTTCTCCACTCTAACTTTGATTTCTGATGTTCCAGAAATGGCATTCCCATGGTTTGAAATTCAGAGGGATATTTTTTAACCTTAAGATTTCTATAGCATCTGCAATGGAGGTTACAATCTTCTTGCACAACTCTGTGATTTTGTTTGTATTGAAGTCTTGTCTATTTTTCCTCATAACTTTTGGAATATATGTGCTGGGTGTAATTTTCTCCATATTCTTTAGATGTTGAAATGTCACATTTTAGTCACCAGACTTCTCTTACAGTTCTTTCTAGGCCTTTTCCTCAATTAAGTCTACACAAAACTTTCAGGAACACCTACTGTTTTGCTAATCTTCAAATGAATGCAGTAAATTGTATGTATTCTTTACTGTGACCAGATTAAATCACTTCGTTTTGAAGAGTACCAATTACAGCTTTTTCAGTCTCCACCAGGCTCTGTTTATCATTTCTGTTTCTCTCATATCAGGTATTTAAGCATTCTCTTTAAGAAGAGTCAAATAAGGTAAATTCCCTAAGAAAAACATGATCATTTTTATACCTATATTAATTTATTACATTCAAAATCTGTACTTTAGTCCATGTTTTTCACCTACATTTAAATTTAGCACAACACGAATAGTGCCTATTTAATATTCCTTACACAATGTCAGAGAACTAATTGTGTGTATATAATGGTTTATGTATGCAATATTTAAATTTCATTTTGAAAAATAATGCATTTATTTCCCATGCTTCTTTCAGAAAGCTTTAAATGCAATATAGTTTAATTAGTGCTTACAATTACTTCTAGAAAAGTCCCTTAAGACCAATGTCAATGTTTTATTTTCTCTTACTTTAACATTATTTCTTTCTAAGTAAAATTACCCCTATTAAATCTATGGTTGACGAAAGAAGAAATATTGTAATCAGTTCTGGGGATTAAATTAAGTAATGTGTAATAATAGTGTTCATTTGGAAGAAAATCATTTGTACCTGCATATTTTCATTTGACTATGTTAAAATATGTTTCCAAAGAGTATGAGATAATTATAATGCATTCTGTCTCAGTAAAACACCCCAAGTATGTAATTATAAAATAGTCTAATGAGAGTTCTGTTTATTCAGAAATAGTTAAAACCAGGGCTGGAGAGATGGCTCAGAGGTTAAGAGCACTAAATCCTCTTCCCGAGGACCAGGGTTCAATTCCCAGAACCCACATGGCAGCTCACAACTGTTTGTAATGCCAGTTTCAGGGGACCTGACATCCATGGCAAAAACACCAATGCACATTAAAATAAATAAATAAAAATAAAAGAGAAACAGAAATAGTTAAAACCAAATATTGTATGCAATGTCTTGCCTAAATGACCCTCTCTATATGACAATCAACCATCCTTGTGTGGCATCAAGATGAAGACACTATAACTGCCTATTCCACCTATTCATATAAATTTAATATCTGTGTTGGTGGGGTCATTGTTTTTGTAAAATTCATTTTTCCTCTTGAAGCACAGTAAATTAGTATACTAATACTATTTTCATTTTATTTGACCTTCTATGATTTTTTTGCTGAGATGACAATGATTCTCCTCTCCTGCCAGTCAAGTGTTTGCTTGCTTCTGTTATTCTAAATGTATTATCTTTACCTACACGGCTACCTACGTGTTTCTCATTCCTGTTCCTGCTATGTGGAATATTTTATCTTTGCCTCCATGGATACCTACTTGTTTCTCATCCCCACTGTTCTCATAGACTAATGGCATTAATATTTAAAAAGATAAGTATGCTTATCCTTTTTTCAATCCCCGTTGACTACTGGCTGATGTTTTCATTCATGGCTTCTGTAAGACATCACACAAAACAAGTGTCAAACAACAAGACAATTTCTTCCCAGGAATGTTTTTTCTTTAAATTTTAAACTTCCCAATCTAAGTCATCAAGGAAACTTAGCTCACCACTGAAATAATTCAATACAATGACTATTTAGGGAAAAAATATGTATTATTTTGCAATTTGGAACAAGTACAAAAAATACATTGTAAAAATAAAAATGCATTAAAATCAATTCATCACTTTTATTTCAGAAAGTCAACATTTACCCAAATTTTATAAATATTTAGAAAAATAATAGTGACTGAATGATCTCACTCTTGATGTACTACACATGTAGAGTTGCATAAAAGCTTTCTTTGTTTGCCTGACCACTTCGGCATATGAATTAAGTCAGATGTTTCTAACCTACACTAGCACATCAATTGGGCTTATATTATACCTTCTATGGCTTCAACAGGTTTTACCTTCTAGGTCATGCTTACTAAAATTATACATTTTCAATTTATCTCTATTAAGTTCATTTTACTAGCAAGAGAATTCTGTTAGAACATTTAATTGACACTGAAAACATCAATGCCCACTTGTATGTAGGCAATATGATTGAAAGGACATTCAGATTCAATTTTAAATTCCCCATTTACCAAGAGCATGAATCATTTACCTCAAGAATTGGGGTGTCATTTTTAGGCTTGTCCAACCTAAACTTAGTATTATACAAAATTTAGAGATGTCATTTATAGCCTATTTCAGCTTAATTGGGTGTCTCACATCTTATGAGAAAAAAAAGACAAAAACAACATCTAAGTAACTTTCTTCATTGAGAATTGCGGCACATACCTGATTTTTGTTGATTTTCTCTAGAAGCGGAAAATAGGGAGGCTGTGTTGCATGACCAATGCATGATATCTGTAGACTGTTTAAGCTATAGAGTAAATTTACAAAGGTACTATCATCTATAGCAACTCTGCATTACATTTAAAATATTTTAAATTATGGTTATTTTCGTAGACCATAAAATCAGTTGATCTGTTCCTTCTGCCATTCGGTTGAAACTCTAAAAATAAAGGCACGAAAATCGTTGGCCTAATCCATTTCAATCTCAATATAAGTTGACATGTCTAAGACTTACATTTCATGGAATATGAAAAATTAAGAATAATTAACTGTTATGCAACACCTGTTACTCTATGAGTTTGTTTATTGTTAGCTTTACTCTCTGGGACAGACATTAAGGCTCAACGAAGCTTGCTAAGCATTGCTTCAGTTACTCAGCACCCTGCTCAGTAACGTACTTCAATATTAACATGCCCTTGCTCTCCCTTGGCTTTTATTTTTAGATCATTTTATATTAGAGACAATATGACACACACCATAGAGAACTGAAGAAAAAATTTCAGTAAAGACAAATTTAATTTCAGCTCACCAAAAGAAAGTCAAAAGGAAGATACCACATAAGAGCTGTGGAGTTACCCAGAGTCCTTTGTAGTCATAAATTGTCTTTCACAGGTGTAAGAGTGAAAGAGTTTCAGGTACGGTCTCTGGTTTGTAGTATTTGTTCTGAATTGTCAGAAATTCTATTTGTTTCCTTGTTCTGCACTGACATGGAGTTGATGGCTTTAAGTTTTTTGTCATTGTCCCACAGCATTTTTCCTTATCAGCACTTGGCAGGTTGTGACCATTTAAGGAAAAACTTCTTTACTGGTTTATCAACCTTATTTTCATAGCTTCTTATTTCCCAGTGTCAAAATGTATTACGTACATAAAAAAGTGCAGTCATCCATGCCAGGCAATTGTAAATAGAATTGTATTTTAAGTGATACAGAAAAGAAATTGACCTTGGTAAGCCTCACGAATTGTCAGGAATACAGCCAATCCTTCAATTTGAGTTTTATTTACTGAATGCAAGTGCTAAGCTTAAAGAAAATGAACTGTTTTAGGAAGAGAAGGTCATAGCTATTTCTTCAACACAATGCCAAGTGTGCCCCCTTCAGCAAATGGCAGCTCAGTATTTTATTTGAATGAAATGTCTAGAATCTTTTTCATTCTTTCATTGCATATAAAGGCAATTTTAAAGGTTTGCTCTCTTGGTAAGAGCAGTGGCATCACCAGAAATCAAGCTAGACATGTAAATTCATTGTTCACCTCTAGAGGCTCCAAATGAGCAGGTCTAGAGTGGAGCCTGGATATTTGGTGGATTTTAAACAAACAAAGAAATGTTTGATGATCTATTGTACACTTAAGTAAGCTGTGAGCTACAATTGAAAACAGAAGGAGCTCATCTTTCTTCTGTTTTGTATTGTTTTTTTTAACTATTTCCTACATGTAGGTAATATATTTTTGTCACAATCAAATGTTCCACTTCTGTTCCCATCTCTTCTTAATGATTCCTTCTCACTGTATCTGTATTTTTGCTTTGTCTTGTTTGCTGTTGTTTTATCATATTTTGTGATCCACTGAGTTTTAAGCATAGCTACTCACAAGGGAATGGATGTGAACCTGTCCTCTGGCATATGAACAAATTGCCAGTGGCTACACCACTGAAGATGATCTCTTTCCCTCCTGTCAGGATCCATCAAGTGTCAATGGCTTCCCCGGGAGGGGCTAGGTCCCCCTGAGTCCCTCCCACATCTATGACTGAAGGTTCACAAGCCTAAACTTATGGAGACCCTGTGCAGGTAACCACAACTGCTGTGAGTTCGTGAGAGCAATGGGTTTGTCTTGTCCAGAAGAGAAAGCTTTGCTACCCTTGTCTCTATCCTATGTTTCTTAACATTCCTTCCACAATCACTGCCTCAGTGTTCCTTGAGCCTTAGAAGGGGTGAAATGGATGTTCACCATGGGCTGAGTAATTGTCTTAAACATGAAATGAATCATGTAATAAGTCATCAGTCAATAATATCCCAGTGACAGAAATTATTAAGAAAAAGTAAGGAAAGAGAAATGCCGAACATGTAAAACCTATGAACCCCATTTAGGTTGGAATTGCACAAACACAACAAAGACAAAAGAAAAGCATTAAGAGTTAGAAAAAATAAAAAAAGAAATCTTGATCTCAACCTTTGCAGTGCTCCCCAAGAATCACAGAGAGTCACTGAAGCCCAGCAACAGAACACCAAGCTGGCTGGTTTATTCTCTACAATGCTGTACACAAGAGCATGAACCATTTTACTTTAACACAAAAGAAGGTACTGCCAAGCAAAAACTTTAGAAAATGTTGGCAGCATGAAGAATATCTTTATGAACAAGACTGCAAAGTGCAGGGCTCAATGGAGCTTTACAGTCAAAGCAGAATAAAGGAACTGGAAAACAAACACTGCTTTTTTGGCTCAGTCATTTGCATAGCAACTTTCAAATGGTTTCAAGTTGAAGCTAGACAGGATCTTATTAAAACAGCAAGATTTTGTGTTTAAAGATGAGGGGAAAGGTAAGAAAAGGCCATGGGTTCTACTGGGTGCATCTCCTCATCTTTGGGAAAATAAGTTATGGAGAACTCAGGCCTGAGTCTCAGACTACAGACACAAGGGTTGGGTAATGGCTGGGAGCTAAGGATTCTATTCCAGGCCCATTGCTATAAACAGAGAAAGCAAATCTGCAAAATGAAAGCTTTAGGACACCAAACCCTGCAGACTGTCCAAATAGAGCAAAGAAGGGTTGACCTTCCTTCATAAACGCAGGGTATTTAGGATGATACTTTATCCTCAAATTTATAAAACATCAAATAGACATGTGAGTAATATCATTGCCCTGTACAATTTTTAGTGAAAAAGAATCAATCAACCTAGATTCAAACAAATCATGTAAGTTTTTAAAATTTGTTTTATATGCTACAATGTGTACTTTAAGTGTTGGATTCCCAGACATTGAAACAGATGAATCTGGAAAATAAGTTTTAACAATGTGACCACCATGTTACTACTTCCATGTAACATTATTTAAAAATATAATGTAGCATTTAAAATCCTCAGATTTTACTTCCTCCATGTATGGTTCCTAAGAGGTTGGCCATCCCAAACTCTCATTTTGATTCAACAGTTACATAAATTAAGGTGCTACTATGTTTTGCTATTGGCTACTGAATTTCCTTCCTATTGATAAATTTCTCTATCAGTCTTTGATGTTAATATTTCATTATTTTATGAAGGCAATTTAGCTGGGACTCTGGAAAAGGGAAATATTTAGAATTCAATTCTTAAATGCAAGCCATTAATGACTAATTTCTTACTTGGAACCAAATCATTGTAAATAATTCATCCATTACTACCAGTTGGGGGAAATAAGTCTATATACAAAGAGCCTTAGAATGGCAATAATTTAGAATCAGAAAAATCTTACTGAAACATTATCTAGTGCAATTCCCTTTTTTATAGACAAGAAAACCAAATTTCAAATTACAGTAATTTGCCTGACAACACATAATGACAGTGTCCAAGGGTGACTGATTTTGTAGAGACTGACAGCCCTTTGGGAAACAACAGGCTTTACACCTTTAATATTATATGGTACACATAGTACAGTGATATAAATATACCTTCTCTAGAACATATTTATGAATATACCTGTTTGGGGACTTTCTGTCGAATAAAGAAGTAAGGATAGTTTGTTCATATTAACAAATCATCATAGACAATTCTTGTCATTAAAGTTCAAAGTCTCCAGTGAATAGTAACAAACTCATATCTGCTTGGGCAGCTTACGGTTTATTTTAACTTACAAACCCAGATTACTATCCATCACTGTGGGGGAAGTCACAGATGCAAGAGTTTAAGACAGTAGGCTATATCACATTCCTAGTCAAGAGCAGAGAGGGAGTAAATATGCACATGCTTCATGTTCAGCTAGCTTTCTCTACTCTTATACAGTCCAAGTCCCGGAACAAGACCAGTCATGTTCAACCTTGGTATTTCCATATCTATTTAAACAATCTTCCACAGACATGCCCACAGGCCAACCTGATCTAGACAATTCCCAATGTGACTGTCTTTCCAGGTGATACTTGACTGCAATGAGTTCACAAGTAAACACAACCATCACAAACACTAACCAAGTATTTGCTGTGAAGGGATTTTTATTGAGCTTACCATCTACACTCGATGAATTTTTAATAAAGTATGTAAACCTAGATAACATGAGAGACTCTTAAACAATGTGTTGAAGTTTCGAGCTAAAGCAGATTGCCCAGAATAGAGAAATCCTGCCTCTTCTTAATATAAGAACCCCACAAGTTTTCTGCCTACCCTCAGGTTTGTTTGGTGTTTGATTTGTTATCCTGAGGCTTATGTGTATCACTCAGAGTAGCACATTTCTATCTAACACAAACATTCACTGAAAAAATACAAAAGGATGCATGCATGCCATTATTTATTTGTCTGGAGAATCTTTCTACAGACCACAGCTATGAAGGCAACTTGAGCAACATCTGGCAACTGCTGTAATATCACTGATATTTTCATATTAACTGAACTATTTTATAATACATGACCAGAAAACATGAAATAATTTAATTGTTTACTCAGTAGTTGGCTAAAATATTTGTAACTCCTCCAGCTCTTTATTTTCTGTGTCCTGGACAATGTATTTAGATTCTCAGCCAGATTTTGTGATTAAGTCATTATTTTCACAAAAATGTTAAATTCATTCACAAAACAAATATGATTTGAAATAGCTTCAACCTTTGACCTACTTTCCAAATCCAATCCCTTGAATGTAAGTATTCATTTTTCTGTTGTATTTGCCCAAAGCTGCCACAGATAAGATAATAAGCCCTATAGAACATCTCACTAATACACTGAAATGTCTTAGATTTACCTGACTTCTTAAAAACATTGTGAAACAATGAAATGTGTAAAGACCAAGCATTCGAGCCAGTTGCTTAATCCATGGTGAATGTGTGTTGACAAAAAATGTTTAAATGAAACCATCTGTTGATGATTCAGCCTCTCTTGAGTCATCTAAAATATTTATTTTCTACAACACATGAGAACGCAACAAAACGCCTTTCAAATGTCCTGAATTAATTTTTCCGATTAAAAAAATAAAAGAAAGTTAACTGAAGAAGTAAGTGAAGAACGGGTGGAGTTTGTGCACTTTTCGATGTCAAGAAGCCTGGATGATACAGTGGTCCATCATAGCTGAGGATTTCTCACAGCTGTAGCAGGCGCTCAGCCTTTCAGTATGCACCATGCATATGGATGGCTAAGCCTGCGAAGCCAAACCCTACCCACTGTGCTAATTACCTAACTCTGTATAACACAAACCACCAGATTAAAGCACCACAAATGTACCAGATTAAAGCAACATGAACCCCGTGTTTGCTGTATGAACATGATTTAGCTGAATCTTTGTTTATTGTCTCCACTCATTACTCCCATAGAACTACCATATTATTTTGTCACGTTGTTTTTTCTGAAACTGTTCGACAAACTTCACTAAGCTGAGAAGATAAACTCCTTTTCTATGCTACTGAAGCTGACTTTTTTATGGGATGGCATAATCATTTTGATTATATTTAGTTCTTAGTCATGCATGTGAGTATTGATATGGTGTGCACTTCGAATTCCACACACACTCAAAGGAAAGAATTACACAAAGGTATGAATATCAGAAGTGGAGAACCACTGGGGTCTCCTCTAGTGACCTTTGTTACACCCAAAGTCAGAGTATATTTCCCCTGAGAAATTTGGAATATTCTCATGGCTTCAAAGTTTGTATTTACAGTTAATGTTTGCCAACTCCTGTAAATGGTAACTATAATCGTTCAAAGTAAAAGCCAAGATACCTGATTCTATGGTTTTTAAATTTATCTTTCAATTTGTTTTTGTATTTGATTTAGAAAAATAATTATTTTCCTACCACCCAAACTTGAACTAATATTTATCATTTGTTAAGCGATAAAGAATCTTATAATACCATCCCCCATTAAACCATACATACGTAATGGAGTTTAGTTTTCCATTAGAAAAGAAATATGATATAAATTTATATTTTAAGAAATCCTGTTCAAGATACTTCATGCACTGCAATTTGTCATAGCCTTCCACTCAGGAGTCTTGATATTTAGAAAACAACCAATAGAAACTGAGATCTCTTAATGAGGAATGAAATAGTATATGTGTATATACAACTGTATATATGAATAGTATTATCTGTAGATGTGTGTGTGTGTGTGTGTGTGTGCATTTGCTGATAACAGGGTTTGTAATTTCATGTACCTTTGTAAAAAATTTGATAAATTCAACATATAATAGGACCGTTACAGTTCTTCTCTATATACATTCTGCCACTCACTATATGATGCACATATACAGGTGGCCATTAATTCAGATGTGTCCTTTTCTCTCTTCAGTATTTGCAAATGTTTGGAGACTTTGCAGTTTGGCAAACCAACATTTAGCACCATTGTATATACCTTACAGATAGACATATGCAATGATAATGATCTTGATCTGTTTATCACTATACAGCAATCTTTTTGTTTAAAGACTTTTGCTTTGCTTTGAAGATCACATTATTAAGTTTAATAGGCACATCTGTTTTTAAGTTATTTTTACGTAACATAATATTCCATGCATTTATTTCAACATGATTATGCCATTGAAATAGATGTGATATTTTTATGAATTTTAGAAAAGTTGAGCTCTGCTGCCTTTAATTCACTCTACCATAATTTTGCTTTCTTTTGACTTAGATGTGTTGATTACTTACATTAGAATTAATTAATTATGTAAGAGAGTTTAGACATAACATTTTATTGTTGCATTATACTTTGTTCTCATTCATCTGTAGTGCTTGTTTTACTTTTCCATTGACTAATTCGTAGGATAAAAGTATCATCAGTTGCAGTCCTTTTTACTGTGTTTCTCCACACAGCTCCTCCTCCACTGTAAATAGACAAAGAAGATTTCTCACAGTAGCCTTTCCGCACGGTCTTATGGCTTCATGTGAACTGGGGAAATTCTACTTGCAGCTGTGTCTTCTTTTCTCTCCACTCTCCGGTGTCGTTGTTCTCTATGGCTGACTGACTATATTGTGCTTTTAGTTTTAATCAGAAAAATGTTGTTGAAAGCAAGAGTCTGTAATTTATACCCATATTTCTACCCTTTCTACTGTGATTTTCTTGATCAATTTTCCCAAATTCCTTTTTGTTAGCTCGTTTGGATTTAGAGGCTTTATTTTACTCATTTTTTAAGAATCACTTTGCTAATCCCACATCACTCTATTTCCTTAATCTTAGTAATATCACAATTATACCGTTAATTCTAGAGAGCATATTTGCTGAGAATGGAACCCCAGACCCACTATCATTTCCCTCAGACTTACTGTCTACTGTACCACCAAACTTTGTGTCTGTGTAGTATTAGATGAGAAAATCGCAGTCTTCAAGTACAATGTTCCCAAAGGCAGCAAGTTACTGATTTTGCTTTTAAGATTCTTTATGCTTCTCTGTTCTTCAGAAGTCTTATTATGGCATTCTTTGGCATGATTTTTTTGCTGAGTTTTTATACCTTCTTAATTTATTGAATATATGTTTTTATCTCTTTCACCAGATCTGGAGGGTTTTGGCACCCTACCTTTGAATATTCTGTCACCTTTACTCCATGCTTTCCTTCTGCCTCTGCACAGTATGATCACTTGACTTTGTATTATCCTCAGTCCTTCAAATCTCTCTTCATTTATTCCAGTCCATTTTCTCTACTCAATTATTTGGATTCTATTCTGTTTGCTTTTGTCTCTACTATGGAGTTCAACATATTATTTGTTAGCATTCATATGGAGGCTTTCAGACCCATAATCTTCATTTGGTTAAGAACTTTTGCTGTTTTGATCTTTAGTTCTATTGACATTTGTTATGATAGAGTATATACCAAACAAAATACAGGAATTCCAAATTACCGAGATGGTGAGGTAGACAATACAAACACGTTAGAACAAGCAACGTCTCATCAGAGAAACAGCAGTTATACAAATAACCAAATAAAACTTGTGAAAAGGTATGTTGAAATTATTTGTCTAGATAAATCAAAGAACTGTATAGGAAAGAGTCTTGAAATAAGTTGATACAAATGTTTTCCAAACAAAAATAAAAGTGTCATCCCAGTGTACACAAGGAAATATCTCACTGGACTCCACCCTAGATGAAGAGCTGTATACAATTAAAAAGTGGTGGGATGAGAACTATGCTTCCCCAGAGACGAGCCCTCTGATTGGTTACACAATAAAACATGATCATCTAAGGAAATGCACATGCAGAAAACATTGAACAGACCCAGCAGCCTACATTTTTATGTTTATTTGTTGATGTTACAAAAAACAATAATTTAAAAAGAGGATGCCATGAATTTTAGAGAGAGAGAGACAAGGCTGTATATGGGAGCAAGAGAAAGAAGGAAAAGGGAAATAATAATATTAATTTTAGTATGTAAAATAAAAAGAATTTAAATTTAAAAAAAGAGCTAAAAAAAAACAAATTTTTAATTGTCACTTTCTGTTCTCCCTCAGGCTTGTTGGTTTAAACATAGAGTCAATAATCTACTCTTTCATCTTATTTCTATATCCCCCCTTTTCCTTTTTAGAATGAGAATCATGAATCTAATTTCCTTTGTTCAACTTTTTTCCTGACCATTACCAACAACTAATCTACTTTATTAATGTTACTTATGTAGGTTGTAATTTCAAAGAGATTTTCATTGATGTCTATTTCATCAAATTTTCTCTGGATGATTCATTCATCTTTTTTCTTCAGGTATCTCATTTGTCCAGTGGTCTTCTGATTCCTTAGCTGGATTCCTTCATTATCTTGGAAAAACAAAAACAAAACCTGTCCAAACCCTAACTTTGAGGAGTTTCCCTTTTGGCAAGTTATAGCTGATCAAATTAAAAGAATTTGTTAGTCTTGTAAATTAGTTTAGATTGAATAGTAATGCTGTTTGATGAACTATCCTCTCTTCTTATCATGAGGTCTCTCTTGTTCCAGTCTAATCTTTGCAATATTTGCTTTATGGTTTCTCCTGAAATTTTTGTTTTATCTTCTAAAGCTGTTCTATCGTCCAGAGTAGTATAGTTTTTTTGTTTTTTTGTTTGTTTGTTTGTTTAATAGGTATTAGGTCCTTTAATTGCTCTGAGAAGGAGTTTCCCTGATGGTGTCAGACGAATGACTGAACCATATTTGACATGGGGGCCTTCGAGAGACACTCCCCTCTAAGGCATTTCCCAATGGCAAAGGGTTACCCTGTCTATTCCTTGTTGATCTGCATTCATTGGTCCAATGTAAGCCTTTTGCTCCACCTTAGATTAGAAGAAACATTGTTTCTAGGAAGGCCCTGTCTACAGTCCCTTTTTAGGTGACCTTGCTTGCTACAATTAAAACACTTGACATTTTGACTTTTCTTCAAGCCTCTGAAAGTCACCTCTCCTATCTAAGCATCATCATGGCTATGAGATTCAATATTGACTGTATCTCAGATCCATTCATTTATGGGTGCTGATCTTGTCTTTAAAGGCTAATGACCCTTTTGCATTGTGAATTCAAATTTTCAAAGGCCAAAGATTCAATTATTATTTGTCTAACTTCTAAATTTGATACCATTTTATTTACAGCTGAAATCAATTTTTGTAAAAAAATTCATTAAAGGTTTCTTTTGTGCCCTGTATAACTTTAGTAAATGACTGAGTTCTCTTTCCAACCTCTTCAATTCTGTCCCAAGTATTCAAAACTGCTGCATGGCACAGAGCCAGGGTGTGGTCATCATATAGAGGCTGTCTTTGAACATCGGCATAATCACTCTCTCCAAAAAGTTGGTCTTGGGAAATTTCAATACCTCTCTCCATACTTAATTGTTCAATGGTCCTAGCCTCATCTTTCTACCAGATCCTCCACTGTAACTGAGGATCTGGTTCCAATACTGCTGTAATCAAGTCATTCCAGTCTTGGGGGGCAATTCTGTTACTAGTTGACCATGAATTTAACATCTGCTTCACAAAAAGTTAATGCATACTATATGAGACTATTGCTTCCTTAAATCTCCTCAAATCTAACATTTCCATAGGAATCCAGTCAGCTCTTACACAGCCTTGGGGATACTTGTCATTTGGCAGTTGTTCCTGTAAGGTGGCTGGATAAATTAAGATTGGTTATTTGGTAACCTTGGGCTGTCCCTCTCTGATTTTATAATGTAATGGTGAGGTTGGTTCTCCTTTAAATTCCTCTGTCTGGGTCTGAATATCTCTATTGTCTGTTTTTAGTACATTTTTCTAAGTCCTGTAACTTATCACTCAAAATGGTAATACTTTTTCTAGTAACTTTTTCTAAGGCCTGTATCTTGGCACTCATATCAACTAACTTCTTTAGGGATAAGACAAGAATTATCAAACTGATAATGTTTATAATTAATATTACATAAATCCCATCTAAGTTAATCATCCCCTCATTTAATTATTCCATTTTTACACCATCTATTGTGTAATCATAGAGAGATCTAACTCCCTGTGTCGTAATAGTGTTTCCCATTTTTTTAACGTGGGAAAAAAACACTCTCTCTCTCTCTCTCTCTCTCTCTCTCTCTCTCTCTCTCTCTCTCTCTCTCTCTCTTTTAAAGTAATTCTCCCCTTTAAGAATTCCAAGTTGTCTCAGCAAATCTGCTGGCAGTGAAATGTAAGACTGGCTATCACTGTGTAGCACATACAAGCAGAGAACCCAGGTGGTGCATAGCCTGGCTGAGGACAGCTGCAACTGCTAGTGTGTGGCTGTGAGCTGATAGTGTGGTGGTTGCAACAACAGTAGAAGCCCAAGCAGGTGTCAAGACAGCTACCTAGTGCGGCAGCAGACCAAGGAGGGGGGCCGGGGGAAGCCCACAACCAATGGGGAAAGGGAGCTAGCTGTCTGAAAAATGCACACAGGGGATTGTGCCGAAGAAGCACCTGTGGTGGGAGCTGCCTGAAGGTAGGGTGGGTGAGTGGTGAGGGGCTAAATCCCATGAGGCCTGTGTGCCTGTGGAGATTGCTGGAGAGAGGCTGCAACAGAAAAATCCCAGACTCCCTCAGAGGGCCTGGGCAAGAAAAGGAAAACCTAGTTGGTGGGGCGGTGTAGGGTGATGATCCCTTAGGTGTAGCTCCAGTGTGTACCAGTGGCTGCAAAGCCACAGGTAAGTGGCAATTTTGTGAATTCGTGTCCTAAAAGTTGGATGCCAGATGATGTGTAAATCTAGTTAATCTTATCAATAAAAACCAGGAGTCAGATCCTGGGGTAAAAAACCTCAAAGATCAGAGAAGCAGGGGAGCAACCACAGTCACTTCCTACCTGAGTCCTCTGACCAAAAGAGCTGGATCCTCTCTCTTGGTCCCACCTTATCACTTCTGGTCTCTTCTCTGTACAGACCTCCAGACCTCTATGGTTAACTAGTGTCGAGTTCTGCCCTCTGACTTCAAGCAAACTTTTTTTGTCAGAACACAAACAAAATATTACACAAAAAAGAGGTCTTCATGTTCAGGTTCCAAAACACCAGCTAAAACTATTCAAAACAGAGGATTAAACATAAGATGTTTGTGTTAAAATCTTGAGACAATGACAAAATTACAGAGTAGATCAAAGTAAATATAATAATCAATTGGTCCAAAAAATAAGAAATAAACTAAATAAGAAGAGCAGCTCTAATAAAAATAAATCAAAAACTACATTGATGAAAATTGTATAAACACATCAGTTAAAAGACAGAGAAATCACATATGAAATTACAACCAATGTTCGGCCATCTATAAGAAATTTAGTTTAAAATTAAATAAAATGGACCTAAGGTGTCTATGGTAACTGTATCATGTACAGTTGACTTCAGATCAAAGTAAACTACCAGGTACAAAAATGAATTTTACGTAATGCTGAAATGATCACTTGGCCAGCAAGATATTATCATTATGATTAAGTCACAACTAAAAAGAAAAGAAAACAAATGTAGATGTAACCAACCATCTTATTAAATAAGAAACACAGAGCCAAGGTAAAGATAAAAGCCCAAGAGGTCAGAGCTAGGAGCCTTACCACCTGCCGCCAGCCAGCTTCTTCCGCCAAGAGAGCTCTCCGAAAAGGGAGCTACTTCCTGTGCGTTTGTCTTATAAAGAGTTCTTGTTCTTCCTTCTCATTGGTTGTAAACCCAACCACATGACCGTCTCGTCACTGCCTGTCTGTGGGTCACTCCAGGTCTTCTATGGTTGGTATTGAGATCAAAGGCGTGTGTCTCCAATGCCGGCTGTATCCTTGAACACACAGAGATCTACCTAGCTCTGCCTGCCAAGTACTGGGATTAAAGGCGTGCGCCACCACGCCCGGCTCTCGCTATGGCTTGCTAATAGCTCTGACCCCTAGGCAACTTTATTTATTAACATACAAATAAAATCACATTTCAGTACAAATAGAATACCACTATAAGCAAATCAACTATCATGGTTAGGAATTTCAAGGCCCATTTCTGGGAAACAGAATTGCTACTGTTCAGAACATGATCTCGGGTACAGAAGAATGGTACCAACGGTATAAGGGACCTGAATGACATCTACACAATGCTCTCTACAGACACTGCCTGCAGATGAGGTGCACACAGAACTCTCATAAAGGTAGATGTTTTGTACAGTCATTAAACACACTTCTGTGCTTTTAAAAGAATTTAAATAATACCAAAGTGGGCTCTTATCAGAACAGAAACAATATGGATGTGCAAAAAGGCTAATGGAAAAATATCTTCAAACACTTAGAAATTGAAGAGCACAGTTTTTAAATGATTCATGTACCTATGATCTAAATAGCATTCCAAGGGAAATGAATAAATGTTTGTATTAGAACAGCCAAATTCCTCAAAGATGATTAACATATTAAGAAACTAAAATGAGAAATTCATAAGAATGGGAATAGCTACAAATAAACAGAAAGGCTTATATTTTAAAAAAAAAATGAGCAAAACTCAAGGAAACATACCACTAGGCTGTGCCTAATCAAGATGATGTGACTAGATGGTGACTCACAACAGACTTCTTGAGAAGTCAGGAAAGGGAGACAAGAAACAACATACTCTGAAACTTGTCAAGAAATTTCAGCAAAATCCACTCTCCTTAAATGTCTGTGCCATAAAGATCAAGTGGAGCAGTTGAAAACGGTGAATTAATCCCTGGGTATTCAGGATTTAGTCCTCAAGTCTGACTTAATGGTAAAATCGAGGGGATCCCAGTTTCCCTTCCTTTCTCTCCTCCCTCTCCCTCCACCCCTGCTCTGCCTCTCAATCCACTCCTCCTCTGTTTCTGTTCAGAAAGGGGCAGGCCTCCCATGAGTATCAACAAAATACAGCATATCAAGTTTCAGTAAAACTAAGCACCTTTCCTGGTATTAAGACTGGGCAAGGCAACCCAGTATGAGGAATAGGTTCCCAAGAGCCACCCAAAGCGTTAAGGGCTGCCCCTGTTTTCACTGTTAGGAGTCCTACAAGAAGACTTATATTTCAATTATCAGAATGAGAAGAGGTACAAAATATAGAGAAATTAAAATGTGCCCAGGAATGTAGTGAGAGCCTAATCAGGGGTCATGATGAAGGTATGAGGTTAATGTATTCTACAACTAATGTTTGAAGCTTTTGAGAACGAGCCACTGGAGAGGTACAGAACAGGAGATGAAAAATAGGTAAAATAATAAATGGAGAATATTGGGTAAGACAGAGAACTTGTGGCAGAAGTGTCCTGGCTGAGGTTGCCAGTAGGTTCCTATAGAAATGAGAAGGAAATTGTTTCTTTTGGAAAGAAGCCATTAGCAAATCTTAAAAATGGAGAACTTATTACATTGATATGTAGTAATGTGAAAAAGGAACTCTTGTCAGCTGTGAGCTGCTGAGAGGAGAGGAGACAGGTTTACTAAGAGAGTAGCCTCTGGATATATTGACCATGCTCTAGTGCAAGATCACACATGTAAGAATATCTGGGAAGTACAAATTGGTCTTGAACAATTTCAAAGGAAAAACAAAAGGAACAAGGTTGAGTGGGTAGGGAAGTGGGGTGGATCTGGAAAAAGTTAAGGAGGGAATATCATCAAAATATTTTGTAAAAACTCTCAAAAAAGCTAATAAGAGGTTTTTTGTTCTTTTAAAGTTCATCTTAGTTTGATTTATTTTTAAATAAGAGTCAAATTAACTCATTTTAGCAATCACAGAGTAGAATGGTTTTAGCATGTATACTTGGGTAAGCACTGGTGAAATATGGAATGAAGGTAGATATGGTGGTGATTGATTTATGTGTAACTTGAAGTTTTCCTGTGTCGCGACAAATCTCTCCCACCCGCATCCCCCAAGTAAACACACAGAGGTTTATATTAATTATAACTGCTCGGCCATTAGCTCAGGTTTCTTACTCACTAGTTCTTACACTAAAATTAACCCATAATTCTTATTTTTGTTTAGTCATACGGCTTGGTACCTTTTCTCAGTTCTGTCTTGTCATCTTGCTTCCTCTGTGTCTGGCTGGTGACTCCTAACTCTGTCCTTCCTCTTCCCAGAATTCTCCTTGTCTGTTTGTCCTGCCTATAATTCCTGCCTGGCTACTGGCCAATTGGCATTTTATTTATCAACCAATCAGAGCAACACACATTCACAGCATATAGCATGACATTCCACAGTATTTATGTTAAGAACACTACAGGCCAGGAGAGCCATCTTGGCAGCATGGATTGCCAGGGAACAAGGCAGCATGGATGGTGGATCAATTCTACACACACACACACACACACACACACACTCTACTGATGAAGTTTTCTACTATTTTCATGAGGCAAGAATTAAAAGACACAGGTCTTGTAATGGTATGCTCTCTAGGCATTACATGATGAGCACCAGAAATTTAAATCATTCTTCTTTTATTAAATAAATGTCCAAAGAATGCAGATTTAGAAAAATGATATTTGGATTTAAAATAATCTGAAAACTGCTTCCAGTTATAATCCTCCTTCTCAGTTATTTATGTTTGGCTTTGTGTTTCACTGGACCCCATTCTCTCACCATCTGTCTTGCTGTTTATCACAGTCTCTACTGTCCAGTTCTCGGCTTTCCTTTTACTATAGTGCATTTCCTTGTTTCTCACTATTCCTCCATCTTCAGTGCTTCTCTATTATGGCACTGACTCAAACAAAGAATGAAATATTTCTCCATGATTTAAAAATAAAAGCTATATTCTCTGAGGAAAATATTTATAAAGTTATAAATTAAAAAAAGAAATTTTTCATCTGTATGCATTTACCAAATTATATATTCAAATGATTAAGTGTATTGTGTAAGAAGTTTTATTATTGATATGTCATTCACATTAATAAATAATGACATGGTGCTTAATCCACGCTGAGATTTTCATTGGAATCTAATAACAAAACTAAACTCAAGTAAACAGGTAAAACTGAAAATTTTCCATGGAAATGATCCTCCTTTTATCCATTTATTTTCTTACTATTTTTCTATGCTCATCCACACCCATCAATATTATTTGTTTACTTATTTTCCATTTAGTTTTATTGAGTTTTGCTTTCATGTTTGAGGTCAAGTCTCATTACCTCACAGGTTTACAAGGAACCTTCTAAGCAAATTCAGGCTGATCTGACCTTCTGATGCTACTGAAGCAGCTCCCTGAGTGAGGGAATTACAGGTTTACCACACCATGCCCCACTTCCATTGAACTATCAAAAGTATGTAAGAAAATCTTCTAATCTGAAATTGCAAATGTTCTTACCAAAGCCACTTAAAGAAGCAACAAGATTCAGTCTTTCATAGAAGTTGAACCTGTGTCTCACATGTGTGACTCTCAGAGGATGTCTGGATTTTACCCTTCTGAGACATGGTGAATTTGAAGGCAGTCAGCATCCATCCAGAGCAAAGTTAATGCTTTGACTCAGTGCTTTGACATACACTCTAAATTTAATTAAAATTCTTCTCTGTATTTAGATGGTTTTCCTTTATGTCTGAAGTTAAATCCTTTTGTGTTCTCTGCCTATGGGCCTGAAGTGATTTATGTACTGCACTGGTAGACAGTTCAAAAACATGCTTCGAATAGTTTATTCTACTTTTGCTGGTTTGATTTAAATACATGCCTCAAACATCAAGGCCAATCACTTCCCGAGGCCCACAGGAAAACTATATAATACTTTTTTCTACTTTCTTTAGTAATCATGCCAGGACCAGACTCATTAAAGTGCAGAGTGTGAGTGCTGCATTTTAAAGTAGATCTAAGCAGTTGCAGAACTATTATAACCAGAAACAACATCAAACAGGCTGAAATTCAAGTGTCAACTCTGAAGTATATTCTTCATAAAAATATGAAGTCCTGGCTTATAAAATATTGTTAAAACAACTGGATTGCCTTTATTTAGGTTAAATTGAAATTGAGATATTAATAAAGAATACAAATTTTAGAATACAAAATAGGATTTTAATTTTGTTGGTACTCAAGTGTTAGGCATAGAATCTAGGAACACAGAAGAAAACATTGCTAAAAGAATTGTTTGTTTTTCAAATTTCTTTGTGAAGTTTAGGGCTGAGTTAGTCATGATTTTTGCAATCAAATTTTTCTCCATATTCAAAAAACAAACATAAAAATTTTAAAGAGTAACTTACATTATGCCTGTAGGATCCCTTTCATATTCATATTCTAGAATAAAAGGTGTGTGTATTGCCCGGACCTCCCATCTGGACAAGAGATGAGTGTCTGGGCTCAGATCCAGAGAGACCTGCCACTAGATCCCATTCCTGGGCACCAGCCATTCCGGGGAAGACCTGCCCAACTTGGCCCCAGGTTCCGGCCATTGGGCAGGATCCCCTCCACCCCCACTGGGAAGGTTCCCCTTCTCCAAGACCCCCAGCAGACCCTGAAATCTCCATGCCCTTCCCCCACGCCCATCTGCCTGAGACCTCAGGCACTTCCTGAGACTTACAGACCAGACCCCAGCTCCCATCCCACCCAAGAGCTCACATCTGGACAAGAGAGAGAGGTTTCCTGAATCTGTCATCTCTGTCTGGACCAAGAGCTCTGATAAGACCAAGAATGAATCCACAAGGAGATGGGCAGACTTCAAGGCAGAAGTACATACAACAAAATGAAGAGCAATATAACATCACCAGAACCTAGCCCTCCTCCAACAGCTAGACCTGAACATCA
>CABHPQ010176010.1:0-55485 GCA_902168405.1 Peromyscus aztecus | reverse complement strand
ATATATATATATATATATATATACATATATGTGTGTGTGTGTGTGTGCATTTATATACATATATATGGGATTTATTTTAATGACTTATAGGTTGTGGTCCAGCTAATCCAACTATGGCTGACTGTGAACAGAATATCCAAGAATCTGGTAGCTGCTCAGTCTATGAGGCCAGATGTCTCAGCTGATCTTCAGTATATACTGGAATCCTGAAAATGTGGGCTCTAATGCCAGTGATGATGTTGATTTGTTAGCATGAGGAAGAGCAAACGGTCAAAGAGAGAGCAAGCAGGAAAAAAAGCATAAGTTCCTTCACCCATGTCCTTAAATAGGCTTCCAACAAAGGATGAGGCCCAGATTATTTCTGGATTAAAGATCTGGATTAAAGGTGTGTCTTACTTTCTCAAAGATCCATATTAGGTATTTCCTCTTCAAATGAAGCAGAAATTCCTCACAGGTGTGCACTCCATTTTTGAATTTTAATTAATTCCAGATGTAGTCAAGCCAACAACCAAGAATAGCCATCACATCTTACAATAGCCATTATGCAACTTATTTTCTAGTTTTGTTGCTTTTTTCCTTCCTTCCTTTCTTCCTTCCTCTATCTTCCTCTGTCTCTGTCTCTCTCTCTCTCTTTCTCTCTCTTTTTCTTTCTTTCCATCTCTTATAATCTTCCTTGGCAGCTTTATAAGTAACTCTAATAGTATTCTTTTATTCCCTGTTTATTGCTTTTAAATTGTTTGCTATAGATTTTTTGCCTTGTCATGACTATGAGTCTTATAGCAAACAAATTTTGATTATAGTAAACTTATTTCCTTAGCTTTTATTCTGTTAGCTTGTTATGTGAAAGCTATCCAACTTGATGCCACTAGATGTTGTCAAGCCTTTTGGCACTAAACTACAATTCCAGTCCTCCATATTTTTCTTTGAGTACTTTTCAGTTCACAGTCTTAATAAGTTCATTGTGTTTCTCATAAGTAATCCTCTTTTACCTCATTTCTCAGGGTTTTGTGATGTTTCAAATATTAGTGGTTAACTATTATTCATGAAGGGCACTATACATTCTGTACAATAAGAAAAAAACAATACAATTAAATTTTCAGGTTGAAATTGTTATATCTCTATACGTCTGTCTTAGGATTTCTATTGCTGTATGGAAACACCCATGACCATGGCAACTTTTATAAAGGAAAACATTTAATTGGGGCTGACTTAAGTTTCAGAGGTTTAGACCATTATCATTATGGCCAGGAGAATGGCAGCATGTAGGCAGACATGGTGCTGAGGAAGGAGCTGAGAATTCTACAACTTGATCTGCAGGGAACAGGAAGTAAACTCTTCTACTGGGCATGGCTTGAACTTATATGAGACCTCAAAGCCTGCCTACACAGTTATACAGCTCCTCCAACAAGGCCACACCTACTCTAACAAAGCAACACTTCCTAATATTGCCATTCCCTATGGCCAAGCATTCAAACACATGAGTCTATGAGGGCCATACCTATTCAAATCACCACAACTTCCTTTGTAAATAAAAATCTCCACTTTAGAATCTTCTTTTAAAGTATAATCATTAGAAAAATTTAGGAATGTGTTCATCTGTTGCATCAAGTGTATTTTTAATGATTCATAGTTGCTAATTGTTGCTAGCAACTGAAAGTTGGCCACATCCCTAAATGGATGATGCAAGTTCACCTTAGGGCTAGTATAATGATGCTTGGAATTTATAAAAATATGAAATCAGGCTAGGGATGCAGATCAGTTGAAAATAATTTTCTTGGTATGTAGGTAGGCCAGGTTTTGATTCTTCAAATACTTCAAAACAAAATGGGAGTGGAACTTAGATTTTCTCATTTTCCATTGACTTCTCTTGAGTCTTGTTCAATTATTGATATAAAGTTTGAAAACTTGTGGCCACAAAGAAATTAAGAGAATACTTTGGAATCCAGACTGAGTAAGTGTTATTTCCAACACAACAGTGTACATGCCTCCATGTCAAGGCATCATCACTTCCAGTTGGTCATATCACGCTTTAGGAACACTACCCTCATTGCAGTTGAGTGGATGGCTACGTTTTCTTTACAGTGGGGTCATGGCACATGCTGTCCAAAAGGCCTTATGGCTTTCCTCTTTTTTTAAAGGTCCCTCTAGTCAGAAGGTTTCCTGTGTCCTACCTGGCCCGCAGTCAGGACAAATCTCTCACCCACAGTCCTGAAGCCCTTTATAATATTATTTATAACTGCTCAGCATAATATTATTTATAACTGCTCGGCCATTAACTCAGGCTTATAACTGACTAGCTCTTATACTTAATTTAACCCATAATTCTTATTTATGTTTAGTCATGTGGCTTGGAACCTTTTCTCAGTTATGCCTTGTCATCTTGCTTCCTCTGTATCTGGCTGGTGACTCCTGACTCAGCCTTCTTCTTCTCAGAATTCTCCTCATCTGCTTGTCCCGCCTACCCTTCCTGCCTGGCTACTGGCCAATCAGTACTTTATTTATCAACCAATCAGAGCAACACACATTCACAGCATACAGAACGACATTCCACAGCAGGTTCCTGTGCTTCCATTCCATTCATTTAAAATTATCTCTAGACTTAAAGACATTAGTTTGAAAGTTAAATCCCCCTGAAAGTCTTTGTGGAAGGGATTTGGAATGAAATAGGTTTTGTCAGGCGTGAACTCTTAAGTCTTTTATTCATTTTGTTCTTCCAGTGACCCATTGGTTTATTAAGCAAATATTTATTCAGAGTTGCTACATGTTCTCTGTGGACAGAAGTTGTTGCTGAGACTGGTGGGTTGAATAATATCTCAGAAATATTATTATATTTTATTTATTATATCAGAAATATTATTATATTTATATTATATATTAATATAAATATGAATAATATCACAGAAATCATGTCTGTGTGGAACTCAGAATGCTACTTTATTCAAGGGTATCCTTGAAGTTACTAAAATGAAGCCATACTACATTAGAATGGGCCATCTATCCAGAGACCAATTTCTTTATAAGAAATAATGATCATACACACAGAGAGAGAATTGTTTCGACAAATAAATATACATTGTATAAGTTGGAGTTCAGTGATTAGGAACACTTGCTACTCTTACAGAGGACTGCAGTTCAATTCCCAGCATACACATGTCAGTTTTCAAGTCTGTAACTCCAGTTGTAGGGGATCTGATGCCCTCTTCTGGCCTCTGTGACACTGCATGTATGTGTGCAAATGCTCATCCTGTTCTATTCAGCTGCTTTACCCAGTATCTAGAACAATTATGAAAAACAAATGCTTGACCCGTCTGTTTATTTTTAATGTGAAGCCTAGAACCTACAGCTGGGAAAAAAAAAATAATCCATTAGATGAAAGAATTTTATGAAGGTGAAAGGGTTGATGAAAGAGTTGATAAAAAGGAGAACAAACTGATTTTGTGAGTATTATTGCTTTTATAATTTAAAATACAGCATTTAAACACATATTAGATGATCAGATGGGAATTACAGTTCATTCTGTGGAATAAATGGTATTTCGAAAAAGAGAAAAGAGAAAGTGATTTTCAGAAGTCACTCTCCTGCACTACGTGACTGAAGATGTAGCTCAGTGGCAGAGCATGTGCACAGCATATTTAAGGCCCTACACACAATTCAAGCACTGAAACTGAAAACAATGTTGCTGATTCTTTAGGTGGACATGGTAGTACAATCCCAGCTTACAGGAGGCTGATTAAAGTTGGTTGCAAGTGTGAGACTAGTTTGATCTACATAGCAAGTTGAAAGTCAGCCCAAACTTCACAGAGAGACATTGTCTAAAACCCAAGACCTCAACAACAACAACAACAAAAGCCCAGAGCTGCTGTGGATGATTGATTGATAAATAAAACACTGATTGGCCAGCAGCCAGGCAGGAAGTATAGGCGGGACAAAGAGAGAGGAGAAGTCTGGGAAGTGAAAGGCTGAGAGGAGGAGACTCCAGCCTACTTTTCAGGGAGCAGCATGTAAAGGCAGCAGGTAAAGCCACGGAACACGTGGCGACATACAGATTAACAGAAATGGGCTGAGTTTAAGTGTAAGAACTAGACAGCGGTAGGCCTGAGCTAACGGCCGAGCAGTTTAATTAATATGAACTTCTGAATGATTATTTATAAGTGGTTGTGGGATCTGTGGGGCTGGGCAGGACTGAAGAAAACTCCAGTTACACAGAGCACCATATATTTTCCAGTGACAAAGTGCATCAGCAGTTTTGGGGTGTTCCGGAGTCTCATGATAGTATAAAACTTACTGACATTGCTAATAAGTTCCATTTAAAGTACAATTGCTACACCTAGACAAAAACATTTTGTTTTTGTTTTTGTTTTTTGAGACAGGATTTCTCTGTGTAACAGCCATGGCTGTCCTGGAACTCGCTTTGTAGATCAGGTTGGCCTCAAACTCACAGAAATCCATCTGCTTCCGCCTCCCGAGTGCTAGGATTAAAGGCATGGGCCACCACACCCTGCCCAAAGACTTGTTTTATAAAAACCAATTGATAACTTTCAAAGGCGATTTAACATTAACAACTTGTGTTGAAATTTTTACAAGACAAGAGTTTAAAACATTTATGCACGTGTTATTTTTTAACTATATTTTAAAATGAAGACAAAGAACACATTGGTTTGCATCTTTGGATATACCAGAAAGAAATGTTCTTTTTTGTTTTGTGCTAAAATTTTGTTACTTATCTCTTATAAAACCTGGGAATAAGTAATTCTTACCTTTATATTACAAAGAATTTTTATTCCACTTTTAATAGATTGAATTCTAGGAAAAGCTTTGAATTGAAGGAAGAATAAGGCATGAAGCATGAGGAAGCTCACATTGTTTATTCAATCACAAGAGGAAAATCCCAGTGGAGAGAACTCTTGACAAACCAGTTCTAGCTGATAAATAATGCTATGGCTGTGCCTTCTGTACAGATTTCCAAGATTTCAGTTCAGGTTACGATTTTTCACATTTTCCAGGTAGAAGTAATGAATACAATTTATAATGATGCCTCTTGGGGGAAATTGTTTTAGAAATCTAAATTAAAACATAATTAAAGAGTTTCATGCACATCAGGACCTTCCAACCTGCTTGCTTTCCTATAACTATTGCCTCTTTATTCTCCATTGTAGCAAATTTCTTTAAAGAAAAGTATATATGGACCTCTCCACATCATACCTTCTCCTTTTCTGTTGGAGCTACCTTGACTAGGCTTTGTAAGTTCAAGTATCCACATGTCTTATTGACTAATTAAATGACTATACTAACCATATTTAATGTGTTTGGTACAAGTCCACACCTGTCCCCTTCTCCTTAATTCCTCTTCTATTCTTCAACTTTTCCTTCCCAGCTTTAGGTTCTCTCTATTTTTGAAAACTGAATACCCAGTGAATCCACTTGTGCTGCATATGTGTTCATGGGTGTGAGACCACCTACTGGAGTATGGGTAGCCTCCCAGAGCCCACATCCCTCAAGAAAGCTGACTGTCCCTCTCCCAGTAGCCATCCATTACCAATGACTCCTCAGATAGGGGTTGGACTTCTTGATCCTCTTCACAAATCCATGGTAGGATTTTGGCTGGCTTGAGTTTGTGAATATCTTATGCTTGTTGTCACAGTTGCTGTAAGTTCACATGTGTAACTATGTTGTCATGTCTGTAAAATACTGTTTACCACAGACATCTGCTTCATTTGGCTCTTACAGTCCTTCTGTCTTCTCATTCATGATGGTCCTTGAGCCTTAGAGAAAGGGCTGTGATATAGATGTCCCATTTGGAGCTGATCACTCCACAGTTTCTTATTCTTGCACATTGATCAGTTTTGGGTCTTTGTATAAATTATTTTCTAGGGCAAAAAATGAAGCTTCTCAAATGAGGGTTGAGTGATACACTAATTTATGTGTATAAAGATAAGAACATAGGCTCAGCTTATTGCTGTAGATATCTTTCTGTATGCTGTGAATGTATTGCTCTGATTGATTGATAAATAACATGTTGATTGGCCAGTATCCAGGCAGAAAGTATAATACAGGCAGGATAAAAAGAGAGGAGAATTCTGGGAAGTGGAAGGCTGAGTCAAGAGACACTGCCAGCCACCGCCACCATGAGAAGAAAGATGTGAAGGCAGAACTGGGAAAAGGTAACAAGCCACATGGCTAAACATAAATAAGAATTATGGGTTAACTTAAGTGTAAGATCTAACTAGCCAGAAACCTGAGCCATTAGGCCAACCGGTTTTAATTAATATAAGCATCTGTGTGTTTATTTGGGTCTGAGCGGCTGCGAGCTGGGTGGGACCAGAAAAACTCCAGTTACAGTGTACTACTATATCCAGTCAACAAGTTAATAGTACTAGGTTCTTCCCTGGGGCATATGACATGATCAGTCATGAATTGAGGATTAGATAATGGAGGAGACATGGGACCCATCTTATAGAGCTGCCACCAAATTCAACAAGAAAGTGTTTGGTTACTACTACAACAATCATGCCAGTATTGCAACAGTCATCTTCCCTTGCCTGGCTAGTCATTATTGTAGTTTCAGGGATTCAGAGCTGGGTAAGAAAGACTGATGATGAATTTTCTTTCCCTGGTAACATACATATAAGCTTCTAGGACTATGAAAACTAGCTACTAGGGAGGAAGCTTCCAGTACTAGCTTGATTTCTCCATGTCCAGTTGCTCAGCTATGTGGTGTCTTTAGCAATAGGGTCCTACCCAGTGTTTTGGAGGATATCTTAGTTACTGTTCTGTTTCTGTGAAGAGACACCATAACCAAGGCAAGTTATAAAAGCATATTTGGGGACTTATTTACAGTTTCAGTAGGTTAGTCTGTTATCATCATGGCAGAGATTATGGTGGCAGGCAGGCAGACATGGTGCTGGAGAAGTAACCGAGAGCTCTACATTCTGATTCATAGGCAGCAGATAGATAGACAGACAGACAGACAGACAGACAGATAGATAAATAGATAGATAGATTGATTGATTGATAGATAGATAAGGCCTGGCATGGGCTTTTGAAACCTCAAAGCCCAGTCACAGTGACACACTTCATCCAACAAGAATACACCTCTTCCAATAAGGCCACACCTCTTAATCATTTCCTAGGAGTTCCACTAACTGAGTACCAAGCATTCAGACATATGAGCCTATGGGGGGCATTCTCACTCAACCCACCGCAGAGATTAACCAATGTTTGGAGTCTATGGAAATCTACTGACTAACAACTCCAAAAGAAGTAACCCATACTTATCTCTGAACTTTATGTTTTGATAGCAAATGATAGATGAGTAATTGTTCCCCTGTTATAGGGTATCTACATTTATGTGTGTATATTTATGCATTTTAGGAAATTTCTGTAGTAATCAGTTTTCATGCATCATTTTCCCTTCCTTCTCCATTATGCCTATTTACCATTCTTTCCACTTGTGTTCTATCTTCTTTTCCTTCAAATCCACCCTCCATGTCCCCTTACTACTTTTCTGCCTCCTACAGGTACTTGAATTTAAATATACATATCTAAAGATTCAACGGTAGCATCTACATATGAGCAAGAACATTTAGCATTTGTCTTTCTGGGTCTCAGTTTCCTCACTCAGAATAATTATTTCCAGCTTCATCCATCTACCTATGAAATTCATTTTCATTTACAGCTAAGTAAAATCGCATTGTATATCTGTACCACATTTCATTATTTCCATTTTTGACTGTTGTGAATAGAGTAGTAATGAACATGCATAGACAAGTATCTTTGTAGTATAATATTGAGTCCTTTGATAATATGTTGAGAAGTGGTATAGATGGATCATATAGTAGAATTAATTCTAGCTTTTTGAGGAAACCACACTGATTTCCATACTGGCTGCACCAGTTTGCTCTATAACCAACACCGAGTAACTGTTCTCCCTTTCTTACATTCACAGTAGCATAAAATGAAATTTCAAAATAATTTAATTCATTTTCCTATGAGCTAAGGATACTAAACAGTTATTTTAAGAATTATTTTTGGCTGTTTGTATTTCATCTTTTGAGAACTCTGTGAAGTTCTATGTCTTATTTTCAACTTAAGTAGCTTGTTTTCTTGATGCTTAGTATTGTAAATTCTTCAGCTATTGTAGACATCAGTTGTATATCTAGTTAATATTTTCCCCATTCTGTAGGCTATCTTTTCACTAAAGTGATCATTCTTTTCTTGTTGTAAAGAAGCTTTTTAGTTGCATGAGGTCCTACTTGTCAATCACTGGTCTTAAAGCCTGCACTACTAGGGCCCTGCTCAGAGAAAGTTCTTTCTCATATCTAGAAGTTCAAGTGTATTCCCTGCTTTCTCCTTTTACACATTCAGAATATCAATTTTTGAATCTCTTTTTTTATTTAGCTTTTCTTTTTCAATTTTTAGGTGGATGAGTGCTTTGTTTCCATACTGTATGTTCACCACATGCATACCTGGTGCCCGTAGAGTTCAAAAAAGAGCATTAGAACCCCTGAAACTATGATTACATAGATTTCCTGAAACTATAGTTGCATATGGTTGTAAGCCTCTATGTGGGTCATGGTAATTTCACACAGCCTTCTGAAGAGCAACAGATACTCTTAACTGCTGAGCCATCTCTCCAGCCCCCAAGTCTTGCATATTTTAATCAATGTTTAATAAATAAATAAATAAATAAACAAGAGAATATGTCTTAGGAATTAGTCTTGCAACTTTCTCCAAACTAAAAACATTACACAACATGTATTTATGTGACTAGAGACAGATAATGCTAATAAAATTTAAACATGCATTTTAAAGGAGGTAAATTCTAGGCTATTATGTAGGTACTAGTGCTTAAGTACTTAATTTGTATTTCACTCTGCAATTAAATTTAACATAGGAATTCAGAAATTGTCAATTTTATTTTTAAATTACTTTTGATTTATTTGGCATGATTAAACAAAATATACTCAGCAGATTATCTCATAATACACATCTTGAAGTACACTGCTCATCTCTAAGGCCCACATGCCTGGCTGCTCAGAAACTATTTGTAGAATGAAGGAAAATGTGTAAGCAGTGACGTTCCAAGCAAACACTGTGCGGTAAGTCAGTCTCATGACTAATGTTTGAAAAGGAAGAACTGACGCATTTTACAACCAAAGTGGAATCGTACTTTGATGAACCAGGGGTGAAGACTATGTCATAAATTCTTTGGAAATTGGTTTTGGCTGCACATTTGGAATCTGGATTAACAGTGACCCTGACAGAACTGATGAAATCTGTATTTAACAGTTAGGTTCAGGCTTGCGAGAGCTGTTTCTCAGGCTCAGCTAGAATCTGACTCCTATGCCATTGTGCTTCAGCATCCTACTCTGAGTCTTAATTCAGGGTCTTAACTGTTCACAAAGTTAGGAGAGCTTCAGATATCTAATTACAAAACAGGGCTCCTCAGAAGCTCCACCCAGGAACCACTCCATGCATATTGCTATATTTCCTACAAAAAAAGATGGGAAAAGGTAGTTTTAAAGAAGTCCATTCTCAGGCTTTCTTTTAATGAGGGTAGATAGTAGCAACAAATGCTAGAGAATGAGTTCTATTCACCTGTAAACAAGTATATCCCCAATGTCTTAATTGCTATTTCTTTCCTGGTATCAACTCCCTCCAATGTAATAAACATATAATTTTACCTAGCACTTTAATTTAAATATTTTGATTAAAACTAGAAAATTGACTTAATGAGGTCTTAAAATAAGACCAAATGTATTTCAATGAACTATGATGGGACTTTAAAGGCAAATGGAAGTATTAAAAATGCTTTTATAAATGGAGAAGCATGAATCTTTAAATGTCAGAGTAAACTTGTAATTACAGTGGGAAGTGTTTTATATTAAGTTCTAAAGCACCTTCATGAAGATCTTCAAAGTAGCAGTCATGTATTTTGTGTTCCAGGAGCCACTTTGGAACAGTTACTTTTGATCCTCAATACAAATATTTATTTAGTAGCTTTGTGTGAGTGCAGCACAATGCTTGGCCCTGAAGCTCTTCTGTGAATGCAGACTAACATGACCCCATTTATTCAAAGCTATAGAGAATTGGAGTTCTGATAGTAATATTAATATTCAACTATTGAATAGTATAATTTTGCTATTCATTAAAATAGTAAAGCTAACCAACAATGGTATGACCTAAAGGGAAAAGCTTTATGTAAAGAATATTTTTCAGATTTGAAATTGAAAGTGTGAAATATTTTTGTTGAGCAATGAGAGATAAAGTATTTTGTAACAGTTCAGCAAATTAGAAATTCAGAACAAGCTGCTACTTTAAAAGATATTAGTTTCTGCTATGACATGTACAGCATTTCTCTTAAGTTTATGCTCAAAATGAAAATGAAATTTTAGGGAAATTTGTAGTGCTTGCATTACTCCACTATTTCTAGAAACATCTTCTATGCTACATGTATTAAAACATAGGAGATATGTCACTAGTAACTCAAAAATGTATTACTAAATACAATACTGATGTATGACATGATACATCTGCTAACATTTTAAGATATAAAGGAATCTTCTTGAAACAACTAGTGAGTTTGCTAATTAAATGCTTCCGCACAGTTGATAGGTAAGGTTTCTCTTTTTCATCTTTATATTCAACCATGTTATTTGTGTATCAAACAAAGAAATAGGGTTCATGGTGGCCTTTTTGTGCATCTTTGTGCTTTGGTCTTATTTGCCCCTCCCATTGCCTCCCCATTTCCTTCATCCCTTTTGGATTGTGGTCTCTTCTGCTCCAAACAGTCCTCACTTCTGCATTTAAGAGATATTTATTCCGTTACCCTCACTCACTCCCCTTCCTTTTTAGACCTCTTCCTTACTTATAGTCCTCTTCCTCTAGTTGTTGGTATATAAGAAAACCTAGTGCTTGTTTCTCTGAGTCTGGTTTAATATAAAGATTTCAAATTGTGCCTATCTTCCTTTTATGTCACGATTTCATTTTTTCTTTACAGCTGAATCAAATTTGGTTTTGTGTGTGTTTATCTGCTTATTTGTTAATGACTTTCTGGGCTCATTCATATCTTGCTATTATGAATACAGTACCAATAAAAATGAATGTTTTAATATCTACGTAGCCTTATTGCTAATCTTTTGAGGAAACTCCATACTAGTTTCCATAGTGACTACACAAGTGTTTGCAATCACACCAACAATACATGAGAGTTTTTCTTTTCCCAAATCCTCATTATTGTTTGCTGTCATTGGTTTTTATGGTGAGTCATTCTGAGAAGGGTGAGATGGAATCTCAAAGCACTTGCAATTTGCATTTCCTTAATAGCTAAGGATATTGAATACATTTTAAACATATGTTTATATGATAGTATGTAAATTATTTTCATTCCTTTGTGTTAAAATAAATTTTATTAATTTTTGTGAAATTTCATAAATGCAAGTAATTTGATCATAATCATATCCGACTTATCCCCTTAACTCCTCCCAGTTTGACGTGCTTCCCAACTTGATGCCCATTTTCTTTTATTTATAGCCCACTGATTCCAATTTATGTTGTCCATACTCATGGTTGTGGGGCCATCCCTTGGAAAATAGGGCCTCACCCTTGAAGAAAACTGACTCTCTATCCTCCAAATGCCATCAGCTATCAATAGCTTCTCAGTTATTGGAGGAAACACATGGAGTTTTCTTACTCTGCCCTGGAAAATTGAATGGTTTGCTCTTATACAGGTCTTGTGTAGGCAACCCCAGCTGGTATGAGTTTATGATATCAGAGATCCTGTTATGTACAGAGAAAGTTGTAGCGCTGTCCTCCTCAACCTCTGGCTCTTACAATATTTCCAACCCATCTTTCAAAATGGATCCTGAGCTTCGGGGTGATGTGATATACATGTCCTAATTTTGACTTAGCTCTCCACAGACACTTTGTCTCTTCACTTTGACCATTTAAGAGTTTTTGTATCAACTGCCAAAGAAACTTTGCTGATGTGGTCTTAAAAGTGTATTAAAATTACGAGTGGAGAGATATTAGAGGGCAATTTGATACAGTTTTCATTTATCAAAATAATAGTAGTAAGTTCACCCGTGGAGCTACTATGAGTTCTTGGGTCCTTGGCCAGAACAGTCCTGGGGATTTTGTTTTCTCCTGTGGAATAGGTCTAGAAAGTCATTTTTACCCCATAACATTCATGCTGCCAATAATCATGGGCCAAGCTTGCCATGGTAGACATTATTGCAATTCAGAGTGTTCAAAGGTGGGTAAGCAGTTGATTACTCCTCCCCCCACCCTCCATCCCAGCAGCATGTAGAGCACCTTCCTGTCTTATGAGACCTGTCTAGCAGTGATGAAGCCTCCTGCTCAGTGCTAACTTGATTTATCCATGTTCTGTAGCCATATGCTTTCAGCAACAGGGTCTTAACCATGAAGTTTTGGTGGATAATCAAGAACAATGCCAACAGCATGTTTTTTTTTGTTTTTTTTTTTTTTTTTTTTTTTTTGGTTCCCTGGGAATCCCCGATTTAAAAAAAAAAAAAAAAAAACTCAAGGGAATATCTCACATCTGGAATTAGGCAGTTTGTTTGGCAATCTGTGGCTTATAAAAGGAGCATTATTCATTATGTATGATAAACCATATTAAATTCTTATATACATGAAGGTTATAAGACTTTTTGTGACCTATCATGGTATCTGTTTTGTGCTACTGAGAAGAAAGTATATTCTGTATTTGTTAGACACAGTAAATTTGTTGGTATCTGTTTCAGTCTATTTAATCTGTAATGTAGTTTAATTCTGAAATTTCTTTGTTGGTATTTAGTTTATATTACCTATGTTTAGATATTCATAGGGTATGGAATCACCCACTGTTCTCAGGACCTTTCTGATCCTTTATGCCCATTAAGTATTTGTTTTCTAAAATTAGGAGCCCTAAAATTTAGTGAATATATATTTAAAAGTTTTCCACTTGATTGTTACCCTCATTAATATATATGTTGGCTTTCTTTATTCTGAATAATATTGGTTGTAATCTGCATTATCAGATGTTAGAATAGCTGGACCAGCTTGTTTTTTACTTATGTTTGCTTGGTAGATTGACTTTCAGCCTTTGATTTTAGACTACAGAGTCTACAGAGTGTGTGTGTGTGTGTGTGTGTGTGTGTGTGTGTGTGTGTGTGTGTGATGGCTTGAATAAGAATGGCTCCCCTAAGCTCGTAGATTTGAATAATTGGCCACCAGGGAGTGACACTATTTGAAAGTATTAGGAGGTGTGTCTTTGTGGAAGAAGTATATCACCAGAGGAGGACTTTGAGGTTTCAGAAGCCCAAGCCCAGCCCAATGGCTATCTTTCTTCCTGCTGCCTGTGGATCTGGATATAGAACTTCCTACTACTTCTCCAGCACCATGTCTGCCTTGTGCCTCCATAGCTCTCCACGATGATGATAAGAGACTAAACCTTGGAAACTGTAAGCAAGCACCAATTAAATGTTCTTTCATAAGAGTTGCCATAGTCACAGAGTCTCTTCACTGTAACAGAACACTTACTAAGACAATATCTTTGCCAGTAAAGTATGTTTCTTGGAGACATGTAATTGGATCTTGCTTTTTAAGCAGGTCAACTAGTGTACCTCTTTTCAATTGATGAATTGAAGCTATTTGCATTAAGTATTATTATCAATATGTTTTCTAATCGTAATAATTTTATTTGGCTTTTTTTTATCTGTTGGATTTTTTTTCTTTTTTTTTCTCCTCTATGAGAGATTTGTTAGTTTCACTATTGAACATGGTGGATTAACTTCCCAGCCCTTCTTTCTTTGTTTATCTGAACCTCTCATGAAATCCACTCTTTCCTATGTTCTTGTGATTGAGACTGTGTTTCTCCAGCCACTCTTTGATGTATCCCATTAAGTATCTTCTGTAATGCTGGCTTTGGGCAGTAATCTTATTAGCAACTATTTACTTTCAAGTATTGAAATACATTGTTCTGTGCATTTCTGTCTTTTAGGATTGCTGATTGGAGATATACTACCAAAAGAACTTCAAGGGTTCAAACTTGATATGTTATTTTTTCAGAAATTTTCAGTTGAATACAGTTGTATTTATTCATCTATAGACTAATTGATTGATATGCAGGTTTTTGCATTTCTAGACTTTCTGTTTTTCCTATGCATGAGTATCAGTGTTCAGGCATTAAAATCTGGCCTTGTGACTTCCATTATCCTGAAATCTGCAAACACTTCTCTGTTTATTTTGATGGTGGAGTTCTGAGGAAAGAAACATTGACCAGACTGTTTCCTGTGTTAAAGTTATTTATCTTACCCTTTTCTATACTTCTTAAAAGATATGTGAAAAGTATATTGAAAGTGAAATAATATAGGATACTTTATATGCATGTCTTTTCTTATTAACTGGCGTGAAACAGTATTTTAAACCAGCAAGCATACTTTCTTCAACTTAAGAAATAGTTTTTCATTAATATAATTTATTGAATAGTGTCTGGTGTCTTCCTCTACATAGCTAAGCCAATGTAGTCTCTTCCTATTTTATCTCTGATTTTCATTTCAACCTTCCATGTACCACAAATCTTTACAATTCCTTCTATTTTGTTATTAAAAATTCTTCTATGTATTATTGTAGTTATTTTTATCACAGTTTTATTTTTCAAGTGGTACCTTATTAATCATTTTAATTTAGACTTCCCCAATTTACTCATATCAACCTAGATTACCATAATTAAATTAACAAACTGTGTTTGGAATCACAATTAAATTGTCTCAATTTGTATTCTTCATTCTAACTCTTATGGGATTAAATAATGAAGTTTTCATCTTTAACCTTAAATTTTTGAGATACATGTAGTTAATACGTAATGACCTATGAGAACATTAACTGTTATGGATATTCAGGCAAAGCTGATAAATAGACTTCAAATCTGAAATTTATTTTATATAAATTAACTTATTATAGTTTATCAAGTCTAAGATGAACATTCTCTTCTGCATTTGACCATCTTTCAAATAGGGTTACAATTACTGAAGAAAGTTTGGATGTGATTGTCAATTGTTACATGTTTACATGTGTTGAGGAAAACATTGTCAGAATATTCCCTTGGGGGAAAAAGTGTCTAAGAAAACATTGGTGATTTCTTGTAAAAATGTTGTATTGCACTTGCTATTGGTGACAAATGATGGTGATGTATAGGACAGAAAAGGAATATTCTGATTAGCTATTCAGAAGACTTAGATTCTTAAAGTAAGAGTTTTTAATAATATAACAATATTTTTGCCTATTTTGTCTATAAAAATACATAATTTATTTTTCAAGTTGTGAAAAATTATTTTAAGGTTAAGAACATAAAAATTCAAAAAGAATTGGCAGTTTAATTGGTACTCTTTCAATGTAACATAATGTGAATTCAGCTTTCTATGAATTGAAGTAACAAGAACCATTTTGAATTCCAAAAGAATATAACATGTGCTATTCCTTTGAGGCAGTGATATAAAATTATATCTTTCTTTTTAATCTCATTAACCATTATAATGTACAACAGGAATTACAAATGTCTAGTCAATAAGATATTTGTCACATTGACAGGCTCAGCAGAAGCAATTTTTTTAAGAAAAGGATTTTTGTTTGGGGGCAAAAGACTTTGTAACTTGAAAGGTTTCCCTTTTTCTTCTGCTCAAAACATAAAAAATCCTTCTATTATGGCTTTATTTAACATGTAAATGGTGTTACTATACATGAAATAAAGTAAGATTTTAATTAAAAATTAAAATGACTTAGTAAAAATTTTTACCATCAATGGTTCTTATGTTGAGTTAAACATGGTACAAATCTAATCCACGTAAGTTGATAACTCTTGATCAAGCCCACTTAACGGAATCCATTTTCTTCTGATGGCCACTCATATCTCTTATGTAGGGTTTCCTAGGATGTCTCCACAATGTAATAGTGGGTCTCGGAGAAGCTGCTTATATACAATTGATTTACTAGGGCTGTTTCCTGAGCCTGGAATGAATCATATTTTTAGTAAGGAATTGGGATGTATCTAACATCCAGAATTGTTAGAACAGGTAGAAAAGCAAACCAAGACCTTCCCAGAAGGTGAACAATGAAAAATCTGTTTAGGGAAGGATTTGAAAGGGAGACAGTGATCCCTCATCCTTCAGACAATATGTTGGATCAGAACTCCTAGAACCCCATTCAATATTGAACTTAGATTAAAAAATAGTAGCTCATTGCCCCAAATAAAAATGCATTCCTTTCAAATCTTGAAAATCCAACAGGTGTAGTTGGACCTAGCAAGAGCTTAATAACTCATCATTTTTAAGCTGCTGATTTTCATTCCTTATTGTCTGTTGTCAGATGAGGAAGCTACAGTTCTGGTATATAAAGTTGAGAGTGTAAACTTAAGTCTGTCATTCTAAGGGCTTACCCTATAATTTTAAGAATATGAAACAGTCCCCTGAATGGCTATAATGAATTTCAGTATACATGTATGATTGCTTTTTAAGTGGATAATTTTCCTTTTGTCAAATCATGTAAATTCTGAAATCTTTTGCACTGATGTGCCAAGCCTTATTTTTGCACATTCAATCAAGACAACTTTTATAATTTCCTTTTTGTTTCCAATGACCCTGAAATGTTAATAGCATGGTGATAGTCTATGCAACTCTAGATACACCTTTTAGGTTGACATTGTATTTTTCTACATTGATTTAATGACTGATAATAAATTTTATAACCTGACTGGGTTCTCATGTGGTACTAACTGTAGATGTATATACGTGTGTTCTATATAATTATTGAAGAGCAATTGTGTACCAAAAAAGCTGATTCAACTATTTTTTAGTAGTAAAACATTGATAAGAAGTAAAAAATGAAACACAAAAAGTAAAACACCGAAATAACAACCCAATTTTTATGGCTCAAAGTACTCAGGAATTTTTAATTTGTAAATTTTTAGTCAACTAAATGACTAACTATTAACATTCACACTTAAATGCAAATGCACCAATAACAACAAAAACATCACCCGGAAAAAAATATTAAGTAAAAAAATCAACCAAATGTAAACCAATTAATTAATTTATGAGGATGAAAGGTTTGTTTTGGCTCATACTTTTGCATTGGAAATTCTAAGATCTGGTTAACTCATTTTTGGACTTGAGATGATGATGTCAGATGACTCTATGGAGGGCATAGTAAACTGCTTTACCTCATAACCAAGCAGAAGAAAGAGGAAGAAAAAAGAACTGGGGTCTTACAGCCCCCTTTGAAAGCAAACCCTCAAGCATCCAAGAAACCCACGGGCCCCACCTAAAGTTTTAACCTCAGAAAGTAACACCCTTAAGTAGTTTGCTATTGTCAAGCTATAGCAGAGATGAAACTATAGTCTAATACTGAAAATAGAGCACACATTTGGCAGGAAAGTAAAACTTTCAAACAAGAGAAGTGAGCAGTATCTTAGAACTTTTCATTTAATATGTAGAGAAAAAAAAAAGATATATTGGCACTTAAGATCCAGAGCAATCAACTGATCAAGGCAAAGTAATTAAATATTCTTGTAGTCACCACCAGCCTTATGAAGGGCATGAGAGGAAAGGGAGAGGGCTTGACAAGGTCATGGACAAGATGATAGAACCTTGGTTTGCTTTGTACAGAGGAGGGTTGCATTAGATTTGGGTACTAGCAAATCCATGGATTACAACTTTATATGCTGTCTTTATTTCTCTTCTTTTGCTGTGATAAAATACTCTGACAAAAGCAAGTTATAAAAGAATGGCTTGTTTTAGCACAGGGTTCAAGGTACAGTCCATCATGACAATGAAATGCAGGCAGTAGGTACTTGTAGCAGTGGGTCACATTATGTCTGCTATCAGAAGAAAGCAATGAATGAATCCATGGATTCTGGTGCTCACTTTACTTTCTCCTTCTTATATAGCTCAAAATTCCCTGCCCAGGGAATGGTGCCACCCAGGGTCATACAGATGGATCACACAAGTTTTAGTCTGCATTCTTTCACTAAGTAAAATGCAACTAAGCTTCACCAAGTTATAGGAAGCCTTAGTTTATTCTTTCTTATTGGTAAGTCGTATCCTATTATATGGCTGTACTGTGGTTTTTTTGTGAAGTTTGGCAATTATAAATACACCTACTTAACCATTCACACATAATTTTCTCTATGAACATAAATTTCATTTTGCTTAGATAATTTGGAATGGAAAATTTCTTGATATGGATAGGCATTGGATTTGTGATAAGCCTACTTAACTGTTTTTCAAAGTGGCTGTGTTATTTTATATCATAACTAACAAGAGTTCAAGTAGTAGGTTGGGGAGCTGGATCAGTGGGAAAAAACATTTGCCATGTAAGTATGAGGGCCTGAGTATTGATCCCTAGAATCCAGGTGTATAGCCTAAACCTAATCAAATTTGTGAGCAAGAGATGCAGACAGAGAATCCTTGATGGAATTTTTTAGGTAGATGTCCTAGTCAGTGTTTTGCCATCTTGACACAAGCTGGAGTTGTCTGGAAAGAGGAACCTCAGCTGAGAGAACGCATCCCTCAGATTCCCAGTAGGCAAATCTGTAGGACATTTTCTTGGTTAATGAATCATGTAGGGAGCCCAGCCCACTGTGAGTGGTGCTACCCCTGGGCAGATGACTTGAGAGGTGAATGAGAGCCATGGGAAGTAAGCCAACAAGCAGCACCCCTTCATGGCCTCTGCGTCAGTTCCTGCCTCCAGGTTCCTGCTTGAGTTCCTGCCTTGGCTTCCCTAGATTATGTAATCCAAATAAACTCTTCCCTTCTCTAGTTGCTTTTGGCCACAGTGTTCATCACATTAACAGAAAACAACTGAAGACTGGAAAGTAGCCAAAATGATAAACTCTGGTTTCAACCAGGGACCTTGCCTCAATAAACAAGATGAAGGATTGGGCAAAATACTGATAGTCAACCTTGGTCCTCTACAAAGGCAGACAACAAAGGAACATGCATTTGCACTCATATGGGTATTCATACAGATTCATGCACAAGCACACACACACATACATACACAAGAACAAAACAAACACAACGAAATAAACCAGAACAAAACAAAAACCCAATGCTTCCCATTCCTGTTCATCTGTGCCCACACTGAGCATTGCTAGTGTCTGGTTTAGGCTATCTAATGGCTGTATATTGGCATCTCACTGTGATTTGCTTTCCATTTACCTAATGGTTCACAGTGAGTTATTTCATTGGATTATAGTGATTTTCTTAATCATCTTCTTTGATGAACTGTCAGTTTCAGTTGCTTGAGACGTGCTTTGTGCCTGACATGGATCCTTCTTGTAAATGCTATTTGAGGTCTTGAAGGAGTATTACTTTGAAACTGCTGAAAGAGTGTTCTCTATGTTTAAAACTAAAGTATTCTGTTCAAACATTTTTTATACCTTCACTAAGTTTTTGTGTGCTTATTTTACTATTTTTCCAGCCAATAAAAAGAAGTATTCAGAACTCTGGGGATTGTCACCTGCTAGAGTTCCATTAAATTTTATTTTATCTGGTTTGGAAGCTACAGTACTAAGATTCTCATGCATTCCTATTGAACGTAAACACCTTTGTTACATCTTGAACAAAGCAAATAATTTACCATAGTTTATTCATGCAGTGGACACCTTCATTTGGGATAGAAGCCATGTGTGTTACCATAGTTATTCTTATATTTCTGTACATGCTGATATTCTCCCATGCACTTATACATTCTTTCAACCTGTGATTTTGTTTGGAGTCATTTTCATTTTGCCTTTGTTTTTTACAGGAGTTCTGTCTGTAGTTCAGAAACTTTGACCTTAACATTTGTCTGAAAACATGTATATTTTACTTTGTTCACAAAGTTGTATTTTGTAAAAGTCTCAGTGAGCACATTATTTTTCAGATTTCGGCTATTAAAAGGTGTTGCCACATTTTCTCTTGATTTTCATAGTTTCTATTAATAAGCAGCTTCTGCCTTACTGGTGATCCTTTGAAATAATGTTATCACTTTTTCTGGCAGTCTTAGGGATTTTTTGTTACAGTATCTTACTGGTTTTGATCTGATCACTCTGTGCTTAGCTGTCTTCTAGGCTTAGCTATAGCTTTTGTCATGATTTTTTTGGATGGAGTTCTTCAAACTTTCAATGAAGTGGTTGTTTGGTACTTTTGGTATTTCTAGAAATTCTTGGAATTATTTCTTTAATCACCACCCCTCCCTACCCATTGATTTCTCTCCTTCTGCATATGTAAATTAACTGTTTTTGAGACAGGTTCTCACTATGTAGTTCCGGCAGAAGTGGGAGATCATATGTAGACCAGGTTGGCCTCATACTCACAGAGATCCACCTGCCTCTGCATCCTGAGTAGTGGAACTAAAGATGTGAGCCACCACACCCAGCTGCATATGTACTTTAAATTTCGTGACCCAGCCTCGTCTCCTCTTCTTTTCATTCTACCTTCCTTCTCTCCATGCTTATGTTTAGAGACTTCCTTTTAACTTTATGAGGCTGTTACTCCTGGCTTCTGCTGAGTCTGTGTACTAATACACCCAATACATCCATCCAATGAGTATTTAATGCTCTTGTCTTATTTCTGGAAAGCCCATATTACTCATGGTTTAAGTGTGTTACCTCTAAAACTGATCTATTATCCCTTTGTTTTCCTTATCACATTAATGATAAAGTTCTTCCCTGCTAACTCTAGTATCTCAGTTTTGTATAGAACCCTTTCTACTGTCTGGGGTTTTATTATTATTTCCATTCTTCGTAGCAGATTGCAAACATCATGCTTCTTAGGGTAAACAGATACTGTACTTTGTAAATATACCCAGTGATGATATATGTACACAGAATTGACTCAGATACTGTACCTAATAGGCCTGTGGAGACATCGAATGAGAGTATAGTGTTTGCCCTTCTCAGGGTCAGGTAGAAAGAATGAAGATATGAAGGTAGCAGCTGCCTCCATACTGAGTGGAGTCCAGAGTGACCTGCAATTAGATTCTCTCTGTTTCTGAACCACCTTGTTCTTGGGGCCTTGCTTAGATGAGGCCTCCGGGGTCTTTGCCTCTTCCGCCCTCAAACTGCCCAAATTCAGCTCTGCCTTCTGCTCTTGTATACTTCACCCACTGCAAACTTACATTGGCGACTGGAAGGGGAAACAGCAGATAGGTTTATGGTAATCCCCTTCTCTTCAGATGGCATTATTCTTCAGTGCGCCAAAGACCAATGGATTTGATTGTAACACGAATCTTAAAAGGTCTTATTAATAAAACAAAACAAAAAAAAAAACACCCCAGAACCAGATATTAGGATAAATTCTGAAAGATCAGAGGAATAAGACAAGCCAAAGTCAACCTCACCTTTCCGACCTTCAGTCTCCAAAGAGACCTATTTCCTGTATACCCATGCCTATGTTCCTTTCTGTTCTGCTAACTAATTTCTTCTCTCTGCCCAGCTACTTCACTTCCTCTTCCTGCCCAGCTCTGTCACTTCCTGTCTGTCTGTACAGACCTCCAGACCTTTATGGTTGAGTAGTGTTGGAATTTAAGGTGTGTGCCACCACGCCTGGCTCTGTTCCTAGTATGGCCTTGAACTCACAGAGATCCAGACAGATCCCTGCCTCCCAACTGATAGAATTAAAGGCATGTGCTACCATTGCCTGACCTCTATGTTTATTATAGTGGCTGGCTTTTTCCTCTGATCCTCAGATAAACTTTATTGGTGGACAGATAAACTATCACCACATTTAATTGTGTGTTAGAGCTTTCTTACCTTTCCCTTATTCTGCTTTTGCTACATGTAGCAAATGATCACATGTTACTAACTCCAGCCATAGTGGAAATCTCTACCTGTTTCCCTTTCCTTGGGAGAATTTCTGACTGGCATCCTGACCACATCCAGGAATGGAATCAGAAAATACCTCAAGGAAATCACACAGACAGCAGGTAATATCTCACCTAGGAAATTCTCTCTCCTTGGAATTTTTGTTTGTCCAGTTCTTCTTGCTTGTACAACTCTTCAAACTTGAAAACAATGTGTCTTCTTCAGTTATTAAGGGTGAGGGGCATGTCCAACCCTTGTGATTTCCTATCTCTTGTATAATATTAGAAGGACCAGCCTTAATATTATACATCCCAGGGGCTCAGGAGAGAGAACTACGAACGGCGAGGACTATTTTCGGGAAATAGAATCTCAGCACACAGAGCTCTTAGTCCAGTCATTTATTCTACCAAATCTTCTTCTTAATTCTTCCATGCCCTGGGAGTCCCAGTATATATACACTTACCAGCAGTAATCCCTTGGCAGTACAAAGCCAGGCTTCCAGGGTCAAAGGGAGGGTGATAAGAATCGCATAGAGGGGCAGTAATTGTTAATTATCATTGCAACCCAAAAGGGAAGTGACTAATGAGGAAATGAATTAACTAAAGGCTAAATTCGGGTAACATCTAAGAAGGGGGATTTTATGTACTCCACTATAGTCTTAAACATGATTAGTAGAAAATGTTAAGAATCTATAAGTTGTTAGGTCAATGGGAAAAAATAAAACTGCCTTCTTTTTTCCTGTGGCTCCTATCTGTCCAAGCTATCTGCAGGGTGGGGGAAAGGGTGCTCGGTTGCTAGGCAACCTGTGTACAGCTAGATGCCTCTGGTGATAGTTAAAGGGAGATCTGGAACTAGAGGTAAGATTTGGGAAAGGAGGAAGTTAAGCTTAATTGGCACATCTGTCAGGCCTTCTCAAATGGGTAGTCTGTACGCTTAAGTTTCTTCTTAGAGAGTATAGAGGTATCTCTGATAAGATACTTTCCTCCATCTGGGGATGGACCTGGCCAGATACTGCTAATGAAGATAATTACAGGGAGGCTTGAACTGGGGTTCTGGCTGTGCAAAGCTGTCAGCGCAGGTTATCTAAATATTCCTTTAGTAGAGGGGAAATGGTGGAAAAGCTATAATAGTACACAAGAAACTCATAGCAGGAAATGGCTGATAATCAAAAGCCAAATATCACCAAGGCTCCTTGAGCCTTAGCTTGACCTCTGGAAGGCCCTTGACTTCTTCCAGGTATTAGCTTTATCAGAATCAGCTGAAATCCTACTTTGTATATTTTTGCGGCTTGTAGCACCTATCTTTTATTCAGAGGCATAATCCATTTCTCATAATTTATGAACTTGGAACTCTTTTGAATTTGGTATGTGAATTTGAACTGCTGATGATTAAAAGGTAAGATAGGCATTCTAAAGGTATTGACAACAATATGAAAAGACTATGGAGAGTCATGTCAATTTAAAGTACAAACAAACACTGGCACACTTCCATATACAGGACTAATAGTGTTAGCTAGCTCCAGGTATAGTGACTCATCGATATTATCTCAGCACTCCAGAGGCAGAAGCAGGACAATCATTGCAGGAATTAGATCTAGCCTAGGCCACATAGTGAGCTACAGGACTGCCTGAGTTACAGAGTCAGGGCTTGTCTCAACAAAAACTGTATCCAAACAAACAAAAACTAAACCAAATTATAAAGAAACAAAATGATATATTTATGAAGAGTAAGGTGAAAAAGGACATGGCAAGAAGGGTAGTGTTGGGGAAGATAAATATGATCAAAGTATGTCAATAAATACAATAAAAATTTGTATGATTAACATACTACTAAATAATGAAATGTTAGTCTGATACAGTGTTTGTGAAAAAGGTAAAATAAATGACAGCAGCATTTAAGAGGAAGAAGAAGGAGGAGGAGGAGGAAGAGGAAGAGGAGGAGAAGGAGGAGAAGAAGAAGAAGAAGAAGAAGAAGAAGAAGAAGAAGAAGAAGAAGAAGAAGAAGAAGAAGAAGAAGGAGGAGGAGCTAGCTACATACACACGGCACTGAAGAGGACTAGGACAGCCTTGTAGTTTCTTAGCTTTCCCTGAGGCTCAGTTACAAAGTGAACTAATGCAGCTCCTCTTGGTTTTGAGTCACTCACTCTCCTCTTGAAGCTGACTCCCTCTTATTTATACATAGGATTAAATTGGTTTACCAATGTTTGGGTCAAAGTCTTTAGTTATACTATTAAATATTTTAATATAAGTAATGTTATTATTGTCATTCTTTTTAGGCTTTTAATCTTGAACGTTTGCCTTCAATCTCTTCTCTACTTCATAGTAGTAGTAGTGATGACATATTTGACTTCCTGCTACATCCAGTATGCTTATCTGACAGTTTCTCATAATTCCTAGTGTGATGCTTCTAATCTTCAGGAACACTGGAAGCCACAATGTCATCTATATTACACAAAATATAAGAGTTTTGTATACATTTCTGGGTTTTGTATTATTTTAGTAAATGAACATCCTAAACTGCTGATTTATGGTTGATTAAACCTTCTTTTCTCTTTGAGACAGGGTTTCACTATGATTTTCAGGCTGTCCTGGAACTCACTATGTAGATCTGGCTGACCTTGAATTCATAGAGAACTACCTGCCTCCAACTCCAAAGTATTGGGATTAAAGGCATGCACCACTATGCCTGGCTTGATTAAACCTTTTTAATAACTTTATTTGAATAATTTTACTCCTAGGAAGAGTCTTTTTTTTCTCTGAATTACTTGGCCCTAGTAAGAAAAGAAAGGTAGTTAACTTCAATACACAAATCAGAAGTAAAGCAATTCAATTTTTCTGTTATTATTATGATAGTCAAAATAGTATGGTAGATTTCAGAGAAGAGAATGAATGTCACAGTGTTCAGCAACCTGCTCCTCACTATTCAAACAAATTCTAATTGATGACTTTGAAAAATTCAGTGTGTATGTTTGTGTTTACTTCAAGGGCTGTGTGAAGTATAAAGATAGAAAAAAACCAGAACGAACCTTCCCTGGTCAATAATTATGCAAAAATACAGGTAAGTCTTTAGTATGGTTTTCGCATGAGTTGTTCAACATATGAATAAGTTCTATTCACCAGTCAATACTGCTTATAATATAATGATTAGCCACTCACTTATAGTCATAGTAAACTAGTTTTATACCTGAATTTTAAAACCATAATCAGTACTATTACTCTTCTCCCTTTCAGAACTGTGAAAGTATCTGTAAGATTACTCTGGAACCTCAAATAGCTACAAAGTGTTGCTGTCATGTCACTGGAAGAAAAAAAAAAAAGGACCGTAGAGGCAGACTGGTTAAAATGGCACCAGGACTGAGCTGCAGGATTGGTTTATACAAAACACTGGGAAAGGGATGGAGCAGGAAGTTTTAGAGACTTGAGTTTGGACTATTTCGCACTTGCCAGCTGTCTGATATTAGCAGAGTTCCTTAAATTCTCTAAGTCTCAATTTCCTTATCCAGAAACTGAGAATGATAATGACAATTTTCAGTGTTATAACAATTAAATGAGAAATGTGTGTGGGACACACAGCATATGGCTCAGTGCACAGTGCTCAGTAAAGGATAATGATTATTATTCATGAAATACAGGTATAGAGGCAGTAGAGCACAGATTGGTTTATTTTCTCTACAAACCTAAACTACACAATGATGCTTTTTTTTTTCTTCTGGGTTGAAAGTAAAGAACAAATCACTTATTTTGAATATAGAAAAAGGCATTTCTTTTCTTGTTTTCTTCAGGTTTGATGGACCATTTCATCATTAAATGCTCTGATTTGTTTTTGTTTTAGACAAAATTCATCCTGAACAGAGCTTCACAATGATGTTGCTGACTTAAAGGCTGTTGTAAGTTTAGTGGATTCAGTTGGCATTGCTTTTTCATGAAAGAACTTTTCATTACAGACAAAGCTTACCCTTCCCAAGGAGAAAGATTCCCTGCTGGGTGGAGCTAATGATCCAAGCAGTTTATATTAGTGTTACTTAGTGGTATCTCAAGACCCAAGTCTTATGTGGGAGCTAGCCAGTTTGAACTGAGTTAGCTTTGAACCAGTATTACTGTATTTGTTGCAGGCAGCTGTTTAAAGTGTTCCTGCTGGTTGGAATAAGAATGGCTCCCATAGGTTCACATGCTGGAATGTTTCGTCACCCGGGAGTGGCACTATTTGAAAGGATTAAGAGATGTGCCTTTGTTGGAGAAAGTGGAGACTTATTGGAGGAAGTTTGTCACTGAGGGGTGGGCTTTGAGGTGTCAAGGGTCCAAGCCAGGACTAGTGCCTCTCTCATTCCTGTTGTCTAAGTTACCATGTTTGCCTGCTTGCCTGCTACCATGCTCCCTACCATCATGATAATGCACTAAACCTCTGAAAATTTAAGCAAGCCCCCAATTAAATGCTTTCTTTTTATAAGAATTACCATGGTTGTGGGGTCTCTTCACAGCAAAGGAAAACTAAGACAGTGTTTATTATTACAAAGACAGGCCTTAGACTATGAAATATATATATATATCATATGAATATATTATATATTATATATATGCTCTAATTTTGTCACTCTTCCTTTCTGTATATAAATATGGCTTGTCCACCATACCTAGAAACACAGCAGAGCTGTTCTTTCTTAGGAACTAATCTACACTAGCCTCATAAAGAACTGACTTTAAAAATCCTTAAGAAATTAGACAGCATAGAAGTACTATGACATGAATATCAGCTCACAAACCTACTATGGAGGCCAATGAATGTACGAAAGAATCCTGAACACTCAGAATTTGTAAGAATTGCATGTATTTTCTTATGCAAACATTCCCATAGTTTCCTCGTAGAAGACGCAGGATAGAAACAAGGCCCTTGGAAGAGTTTGTATTTCCTGTGATACCAATCAACTTTCAGAGATAGTGAGAATATTGGAGAGGAGCCAGGCTATGGGCTATCACCATGCAGGAAAAGGTTGTTCAGTGCTGGTGTCTTCGCTGATCATTTCACCAGTGGAAATTTAATATCACAGCAGTAAAAATGTCTCACCTTGTCCTTAGACTTGACATTTAAGACTTGAAAGAAGTACCTGTCCAGTCCCCACATTCTGTGATTAGGACCTGCCACTTAGATATTTTTCAATTAAGATTTCACTAGGGGCTAGGTACTGTGTTGGACATCGAGTTCTGAGTTCTGTGACATACTCCTTGTGGTTGCCAGGAGAGGGAATTTCTCTTCAGTGTCTGGTATGGTTAAGACCAAGATCAAAACCTCTCAGACTGTACCTGGAATTTCCCTGTGGGAGCAACATAGCCCCTTGGCATAGGAAGGTCCCCTTGAGGGGGATTCGTACCCCACCATGAATGACTCACTACCTGATCTGTCCTGCCGTCTCTATTAAGAGCTTTTTCTACCCAATGAATTTTTACTGTTCTTTGAAGCTCTGGATTCGCCGCTAATTTGAAAGAAGGTGCCCTTGAACGACCTGGGACTTGGGAACCAAAAAACGCCAGGAATTGGTACCTAGGGGCGATGGGTGAATTTCTTGTTTCAAAAATATGCACTGTTGTGCAAACAGCTGCCTTTTATATGTTTTAAGTCCTAAAAGGAATGAGTGTGATTCAGAAACTAGCTTAATGAACTGTGGCTCTTCACTGAGCTCTGCCAAAATCCCTTCTGTGCTGCAGGGGCATATTCACGCAGCTCTAACCAGAAGGTAAACTCCCAATCTGCCTGCAAGTGGTAGTGTCCGCTCAGGGCATGGGACTCTGCAAATCAGCTGAGTAGTCCATGGGAATGCCACAAGTGTCTGCCTCTCTAATGCCAACACCGAGAAGTTATTTTCTTGTCTCCTGCTTCTGAAACAGTAACAAAGAGGCCGCTGTAGTTCTCCATACTCTTCTCCTGTCTCCTTTCTCTTGAGCAGTTCTCTCAGGCTATTCTAGCTCCCCTACTAGACTATGGTAACAAGAAAATAGTTTTCTAGTGTCCCCACATTCTTGCCCCTCCAACACGCACTTGCTCCATCCTGGTCAACGTCCCCACCTAGTGGTTTAAATTTGCCAGCTTCTCTTCCCTTCCCTTTCCAATAGCTTTGAACTGGGCACCAGGGTTAAGAAAATAATAAAGGTGCCTGGTGTGGATGGATGGAGTTGGAAGACTGGAGGCCACCTTAAAAATGTGGTGGGAAAATGCTTAATATGCTGACGTTTCTGGCCTTAGGGAAAGGAAGGGGGGAGGTGTTTTTCTTTTTCTTTTTCTTTTCTTTCTTTCTTTTTCTTTTTTTAATCTTTGCAGCATCTACTGCAATCCCGCTAAAACCCCTTACTAAAAGGAGTGCCCTCTTGAAGCTTGGATGATTTGTATTTTCTTTACCACATTTGCTAACAAATGAAAGTATAGTAAATTAGTTGACCATCACCCACTGTCTTTGCCCCTCCTAGAATATAACTGCTGTAAAACTGGTTCTGAATTTGCCCTGTTCGTTTCCATATTCCTAGGGCAGAGAATACCCAGCGTCAATTACGTATTCTAATCCAGCATCAATTACTCATTCTAATTTTTGCCTGGCTGGCTGACTTAGAGGACCAACAATGCAGGGAATTTGGTTTGGGGCCATGTCATCTTAGGTAAAAGTCTCTCATATAGGTCTGGAGTTACTCCACCTTTGAAACTGCAGACGATCCCTGACTCACCTCTGAGACAGAATGATTTGAGTCTATAAAAACACACTTGCAGAGAACCTGATGAATTCGATTATACTGCGGCTTTTATTGGATCCACCCAACATACCAAACACAAACTTAGGTTCTTGGGACTTACAGTGGACCACTTAGTGCTCAAGACGGATAATACATTTCCCTTCACGTTCAACTTTTGATTTGTACGTGTACCCTGTATTTGGTTCTGTTCAGATTGGAGGAAAAACCCAGCACAAGGAATCTGCAGAGGGTTTGGGGGCCTAGCTGCCTTGCTTACTGCCCCCTATGGCAGAATCGCGATCTTTTTGTGGAGGGCAAAGGAGACAGTGTGATGAGTGCAGTGAGGATGGCTCAGAGGCCCCTTTCTTTTCTCTTTCCTGGGCGGGCTGAGGGGAAGAAGTTCTTCCCTGGAAACTCGGGCACTGAGCCGCCAGCCACTGGAACGGGAGGCTGGAGCCAAATGTTTAATTTCACATACAGTAACTGGCTTCTCTCTACGACATCGTTTTAAATCTTGCAGACAGCTTCTCTCCCGTTGACTCACAAAGTTAAAGGGGGAAGACTGGATGACAAGCACAATTTTCTAAATGCAGATAAGAAAATGTGTTGTTAATGTACTAAGAGTTAAAGACATCTCAAAGCCCCAAGCGTGTGAAGTATAAAATGCTCAAATTGGTTTCTTCCTTCTAAGGCAGCAGCATCTCTGGCGCCTCCTTCCAACCTGGGTGTGGCCTTCCGTGTTGGGTTAGATTCCAGAAAGGAGAGTTCAGAGATTGGGGCTTGCTCCACCTACCACCAACCTCCAGGAAAGAGGGAGGTGGTGGTAAGGCGGAAGCCTAGACCTGGACGCCCGCACTAAGTCTGTGGCAGCGACTAAGGGCGTGGATTGACTGCGGGAGCGCTAAGACTCAAAGCCCGCAGAGGCAAGAACAGGACGTCCCGTTCCCCATTCCCCGCCTGAAAGGCGACTCTGAGTGTCAGGGTCGGGAGAAGGGACAAGGTGACGAAAACTGCGAGAGAGGGCGGTAGGACCCGGCGGGAGAGTCTGTGGCCGGGAATGGAACTGGGCGGGAGGAAAAGAGGGAGGGAGAGAGCAAAAGCGAAGGTGCTGTGCCGCTGGCGTCTGCACTCGCCGCACTGCACGAGTTGCAAGACCGGACCAGGCTGGACCCAGATAGTATAAAAGGAGCCTCACCGGCTCCGAGAGACTCACACCTAGCTCCCGGGCTGGCGCACGCCGGCTTCCTCCTGCTCCCCCTGACACCTGCCCCCTCCTGGTCTACGGCTCCAGGTGCCTCAGCCCTGTGCGCCCCGCGGCATGGCTCCCAGCGGCGCGGCTGGAACCCAGGAGGTGGTGACGGCTGCTGCGCGGCTCGAGCAGCTGCAGCTCCGACCCCTGAGTCTCCCTTCTGGTGGCCGCGTCTCCGCGGGGCAGCTCGCCCGTGTGGCCAGCGCGTGAAAAGGGAGGGAGTGCGGAGCTCCGGCGCCAGGCGCGGCGCGACTCGCAGACTTCACGATCCCCCAAGTCAGGCAGTGGCCACAGAAAGTGGCCCTGCCCTGGGTGGGGGGCGCGGGGCGGGGATGCAAGCCCCGGACTCTGCACTGGCATGCAAGCTTAGGTCTGTACAACGAGGAAACTCCTGCGGGCGGAGTCTGCAGATTCCGGAGCGCCCGGGTTAGGAGAAGCTGAGCCCTGAACAATTGGGGTAAGAGGTCCCACTTGACCTGAGACCCTCTCCCCAAGCGATACTTAGCCCTTCTCCACTGTTTGCCTCCAGGGAGCCTGAGCGGAGCTGGACTGGGTGGGCCAGTGCTTTAATCACCCGGGCGAAGACGGGGCGTGGAGAGGAGCTAGCAGACGCGGCGGCAGCGCTGGGCGCACTGGAAGTGCAGGGGACGCGCCCGCCGGCTTGGTGGCCGCGCCTGTGACCTCTCCTTTCGGCTAAGAACCCAGGCGGAGGAGTTACTGAGGAGCCCACGGAACTGGCTAGGCAAAGGAGACAAGCCCGTGGTCTCCATGATCCTCCCATCCTCTGTTCTCTCCCTTGTCCGCTCCATGCTCAAGAGCTGCGCTCCGCAGCCCGGGCGAGGAGAGCCATGGAGGAGCAGGGAGTTCTGTGTGCCCCGCCGCCTCCTGCCGCCTCCCAGACAGGGGTACCTCTTGTCAACCTCTCTCACAACTGCAGCGCAGACAGCTACATTTACCAGGACTCCATCGCCATGCCCTGGAAAGTCCTGCTGGTTGCTCTGCTGGCTCTCATCACCTTGGCCACCACGCTCTCCAACGCCTTTGTGATAGCCACGGTGTATCGGACCCGGAAGCTGCACACCCCAGCTAATTACCTGATTGCCTCTCTGGCCGTCACTGACCTGCTCGTGTCCATCCTGGTGATGCCCATCAGCACCATGTACACGGTCACTGGACGCTGGACACTAGGCCAGGTGGTCTGTGACTTCTGGCTGTCGTCGGATATCACCTGTTGCACTGCTTCCATTATGCATCTCTGTGTCATCGCCCTGGACCGCTACTGGGCCATCACTGATGCAGTAGAGTATTCCGCTAAAAGGACTCCCAAAAGGGCGGCCATCATGATAGCCCTGGTGTGGATCTTCTCCATCTCTATTTCGCTGCCACCCTTCTTCTGGCGTCAAGCCAAAGCTGAGGAGGAGGTGCTGAACTGTTTTGTGAACACCGACCACGTCCTCTACACAGTCTACTCCACGGTGGGCGCTTTCTATTTACCCACCCTGCTCCTCATCGCCCTCTATGGCCGCATCTATGTGGAAGCCCGCTCCCGGATTTTGAAACAGACACCCAACAAGACCGGCAAGCGCTTGACACGAGCCCAGCTGATAACAGACTCCCCTGGGTCCACGTCCTCGGTCACCTCCATTAACTCCAGGGCTCCCGACGTGCCCAGTGAGTCCGGGTCTCCAGTGTACGTGAACCAAGTCAAAGTGAGAGTCTCAGACGCCCTGCTGGAAAAGAAGAAACTCATGGCCGCTAGGGAGCGCAAAGCCACCAAGACCCTAGGGATCATTTTAGGAGCATTTATTGTGTGCTGGCTGCCCTTCTTCATCATCTCCTTGGTGATGCCTATCTGCAAGGATGCCTGCTGGTTTCACATGGCCATCTTTGACTTCTTCAACTGGCTAGGCTATCTTAACTCCCTCATCAACCCCATCATCTACACCATGTCCAATGAGGACTTCAAACAAGCATTCCATAAACTGATACGCTTTAAGTGCACAGGTTGACTTGTCAATGGCAGTGGGGTTGCCTAGGCGACCTTTGGGGACCAAGTTGGGTCTTTTGCAGGTAGGTCAAATCTTCTTTCCCTGTTACTGGGTGGAAGCAAGGCTCTCTGTCCCGGGCAAGGGCAATGGATCCTGAGAATCCGGGCAGCTCTGAGAGAGCACGTTGGAAGGTGAACTGCTCCAACTACTGCAAAGCTTCCATGCTGAGGAGGTTAGCCTCCTGTCCTCAAAGCCCAGGCTCAGCACAGATCCTCCTGCAGCCCATCACACAAAAGGTTGCAACTTTTTAACGTTGATGATGGATGGGGGATGCCCCGTTTTGTACCGTGGACATTGCCCTCTAAGCCAGTGGCACTTGTAGGTGTTGTCTGAAGCCTATCTGAGACAGATCTACACACAGCCTGGCAGTACTTGAACTAGACAATTAATACCCTGTGCTTTGGGGGGAACTTTGTGTTACAGCTTAATTTTAGAACACTCACTTTGACATCCTTCAGTCTTCATTTGTTTATTTAAATTTGGTTGGAGAAACTTGTGGATTTGGTGCTTCAAACACTAAATGTGGCTTGGATGGCACAGAGCAACCTTGAAGAGTTAAAGTGAAATTCTGATGATAAGATCTCTATTTTTATTACAATCAAAAAATATATGGGGGTGGTGGGTGGGAATGGGAGATGGGGAGTGTTACACTGAGGATCAACACCTAAGAGTGTTTGTTTTCTGCAGAGTTCTAATTTTTTAAATTCCTGTTTCGTGATCGTCAAACTACAACTCTAACAGCTCAAACAAAACATAATGTGTGCTAGTGCCAAAGTCTGCAGGCTGCGTGGTTTCCTAATCTCATGTACCAGTCATTTTACACACTTAAATCCCCACCAATGGAGGGTATGCTGAGTGACTCAGTCCAAACTGCTGCTGGTAGAGGAGTTTGTCAAATGGATTAGAGTTGGATACAGTTCCTTAACAAGAAAGTATCTTTCTTCCTTATCCAGTTCTGTGCTATACGGAGGAGACTGAAGAAACAGAAGCTGTTTCTTATATAATTAAGGAATAAAGGGGGAGATAAGAGGATGTATATTTTTGACTTGTAAAAAAAATCTTAAAATGCATGAGACAATTTTTGATAATCATTTGCACTCTTTCCCATCTGTGGTTCCTTTGTGTGCAAATATATAAAGTAAACAAGAGAACAAGTTTCCCTGTCCAGAAATCTTCAAAATGCAGCCGGAACAACCCAAACTATATTAAAGTGTGCATGAGAGAGAGAGAGCCTGGGAGTCCACCTTGTTTTTTTCTTACTATTGAAGTTTGGGTAGGAGCAGCTAGAAAAAAGACACATTAGAAATTTAGAAAAGCCGAAAAAGCCTGAAATTGAACCTATTTTCTTTATAATTCATAGAGCCAGACCTCAGGCTTAGTAAACAACCAGGAAACTGGCAAGCCTGCTAGCCTTGGAGATGTGTTACTGACCTGCCATGTCAGTGACTATAACATCTAAAATTACTGAACCGTATCTCTCTTTCTAAGTTTCAATGGCACTTGGCTATTTTGAATTCACTCTGAGGGGTACATAATACAGCAAAATCACATACTAGAAGATGAAAAAAAATTGCACTTTCTTAATGAAAAGAAGCAGTCCCAAAGGGTCATCTGTAAGAACAAGTGTGTATGTGGAATGTTTAATATGCCAAAGAAGATTCACAGTCCTTGCTTCAGAGGCTGTCTGCACTCGAGACCTTTTGTCTGCAGCAGGAAGTTGTCTTTATAAAATGGATCCACTCCCTGTGTAAAGCTGCCCAGTCCAGATCATCAGACAATAGATGTAGTGAGCTGAATTACACTGCTCACCTACTGTGCAGACCTTCACACTGGGTAATGACTCTGAAAAGATGCTATTCAAAAGTTCACATGTACTGTAGGTAAAAAAGGGAATTTCAACAAACATTATACCTGACACTGGAGTAAGATAAAATCTTAGGCATTAGATAATCCTGTAGATTTCTGCTGGATCCCTAGTTTCTTTGTGCTTTGTGACATTTCTCCTATGGAGGACTGCACATGAAGCATGGTATTTGTTTTTATATTATTAATATGTTGGTCTCCTGTTTATGTAGCTGTGTTTTCTTGGGGCCCAAGAGGCAATTAAGTCAACTTCTAAGAGCCTTAGGAGAAAATTAATTGAAACAAATAGCCACTTACAAATGATTTCTTTATAGGGCACTTACAATGACTGTGTCACCATGTTGACAAAACATGGTCAATTTAGTCAAATGGGTTGTTTGTCATTTTGTAAATCACTCACCTTAATTATTGCTTGAGTACTTTGGCTGAACTGATTGAATGTGGGGCATCGTGTATCAAATAGAAGCTTGCAAACCTTTGTAGTGATAAGAGATCTAAGATCATCATCCAGCATTGCACATGATTATGCAAGGTGTATATTCACCCCAGGGGTATGCAGATAGAACTGTTAAGCTCCTTTTCAGTTACTACTGCATATGAGCATAGTTTGTTTCATAAACTAGACACATGGCTTTTTTGCAGAACATAAAATGGGAGATGAAAATGTTTAACTTACATAGAAATGAAATTATATTTTCATTGACTATGGTAACAAGTACCATTTTCCATATTGTTTAATTGCACAAATTTTCACACAAAGTATATGAATGTATACTCATTTAAAAATGCCAATATTGTCTTGTGTTTGTAGGAACTTTAGAGTTTCCTTTTTAAAAAATGGACACTGCACCCATGGAATGAATGTTTAAGAAGTTTGACAAAATTCCTATAGAACAATATTGTTCACCTTTCCTCTCTATTATCTTCGTTTTCTCCTCTTTAAGTGGGAAGTACTGAGAGGACCATAACTCACTCAAGCAGTCATGTCTCAGATTGTGTGTATTTGGTGGAGTTTTGTGTCTAAAACTGCCTTTGGTATTCCACCTCTCAGCAAATGTGTAATTGGAAATTAAATTTAGGAAAATGATGAAATAAAAGTCCTTTTTGTGTTCTAAGAGTGTTTAGTAGTAGTTCTATTATTATGGGAAGACTGGGTCACTTGATTCTGGGCTGTGTTTGGAAGCTCAAGCCTTCATGAGAGGGTGACTGGTGATAGTTGACAGTGTGATGGATGGATATGTGCTGCCGTGGTTTGGAGAGTTCAGTTCATGTGTGTAGGAAGAGTTCGAAAGTAATTTTATATTCTATAAAGAGGGAAGGTTGCATCCACTATCAAGATGCTTTCCAGATAGAAATGTGAAAGGAGTTTCTTTCTCCTCAGTGTTCTGAAGATTAAAATACAAAATGAGAGGAAGGAGAAGCTGAGTGAAAGCAGACTTTTGTATGATGTAAGGGTAGGCTGTGCTACCTAAGGACCAATGGACTATCCAGAGAAACAACTTCTGGAGTCAGAATGTCCTAGGTTTCAATGATAAATGTAGATGGCAGGTTATGCGGTTCTCTTTCCAAAATATCACCTAACTGTAAGTTGTTGCAAAGGCTCAAAGTCTGTACAAGTTGCACTTCAGAAGGGGAGTGGGATTCTTAAATGGTAGCTCCTCTTCGGCATTATTTCCAAGTGCTTCCTTTATAGGGATGCACTCTACTTGTAGCACAGAAAATCAAGGTTATTTGAGAGAGTAGATGGAGGAAGTTTCAGTTAGCTAGAATTGGGAGATCTTGTCTAAATTAGAAATGATTGAGATTAGCAGTTTTCCACAACCACCTCTTTTGACTGGTCATTCCTGGTCCAAAGGGAAAAGGGAACACAAGAGATGGTTTTCAGTAGGTGCAATGTCAATGCGAAATTGGCACACACTTAGTTTCCTGTAGCTTTCTCTTATTCACATTGAAACCTTCTTTCCCAACTTCTAGAGATGTATGGCTATTTTCTCAAATCCACATTCTCTGGCCATATCCACACCCTTTTTTTCAGCACCTCATTTTCCTCTTTTAGTCTTTACCAACAATGATGCGTATAATTTTTATTTTAGCTCTGAAGAGCTGATTTGGAAGCCAAGAATTTTTATATTACATAAAAGGAAATTGTTGCTCCAAATGCATATATATGTGGAGGAGGTAAAAGCTTTCAACTGGAGCACCTCCTGAGGTTATCAGAAGGGAAGGGTGTGGGAAGGGCACGAAGTTTCTGCAATAAGCATCAAACCCTCCCTGGGCGTCCACCAGGGGGCACAATGCCTCTGAACAGTCAGCCAATGCTGCGGCTCCCAGTTGAGGATGTCTTATTCTTTCTAGGTGGTTTGCAAGTGACATTAACTCCTCCAGGCTCAACTTTGAAAACAAAGCTCCCCGAGTCTACACAGAGGGGGTTCATCACTGATACTAAAGTAGCAGATTTTTCAGAATTTAAAATCCAAGCAGGCAGTTTCCTCCAAATACACTCAAAGTGTTTCTTCATGTATGCATACTCAATTTTTATTTTCTTAGTTTAGTATTTACAATATTGTGGCCTTTTATTAATATGACACCGAGTGAATTCAGAAGTTAAGAGAAACACATTTATCTCAAAATAATTCAAACTATGTACTTGAACATTCATTACTAGGGATTTTCTCATCACTTTCTCTCTTTTTTCTGTCTCTGTCTTTGTCTCTGTCTGTCTGTCTGTCTCTCTGTCTCTCTCTCCTTCTTCCTCCCCTCTTTCCCCCTTCTCTTTAACTTCTTTGGTTTAGTGTTAATACACTCATAATTCAAAGGTACAGCACTTGCCACTTAAAGACAGAAGCAAAGTGTGCATACAAGACAGCCTTTCCCAGAAGGCTCAATCTTTAAATCTGTGCAATTCTGATGTTTATTAGAAAGTGGGTGTGGTATGAATGTGAATAGAGTGTTGGGTATCAGAAAGATGATTTTTTTTTTTTTACAGAAGCAAACAGACCATAATAAGCAAGCAAATAGATGCTGTGGCACCACTGCTGCTGGTCATCAACACTGCCGTTATCCTCAGCGTCTTCATTGTCTGCAGCAGGCCGTTATCTACGTGCCATTGCACACATCTGTGGATTCAGTGGAACTTTCAAAGGCAGCATCCACATCTTAGGAGTATACTAGCAATTGGGCAACTGACTGAGATAGTGACTTAACAGCATTCCAAATATAGTCTGTAAAGGAAAATTCCCATTTCCTTTACTTATTTGCACACATCACAAAATATACATCTTTTTAAAGCTGTTAACCAACAGTCCAAGAATGGGCTTGTAATAGTTCCTGTACCAAAAATGAGCAGATGGCGATGGGAGGGATTCATTTATGATAAATCCTTTAAAATATTACACATGCCTTACTTTAGTGATGCAAGCAGGCATGACTCACTTCCTGCCTGATTCTGTGGGAACATACCACACACGGGTGGGCCTCTGGTTGGTCCTCCTGTTTTGGGATAACCAGATTTCAGAATATCTCTTGCTCAAAAGTATGGTAGTCATGTTGCTGATGTGCCAACCGTGACAGAACAGGGTCGGAGACCTTGCCACCTAGTCAAAGAGCTGTGCCCAGAGTGTTTTGTTAATACTCCCGTGTGTGCTACTTCTTAATTCTGGGTGTGGCAGCTCTCTTGGCAGTTCCAGTTGCCATTAGCTGGATGAATACTGAGTGGGTGCTCATCTGTGCTTGGCAGGAACACTATCTCAGAGCTTCATCTTTCCTTCCAAGCTGTTCCTGGCTGTCAGGTCCTCCAGTCCCTCCATTTTTGCCCTGCTTCTCTGGGTTTCCCCACAGACTGCTGTATGATGAAATAATCACATAGTAGGAGTTGAGAGCTCTTTGATGGCATGGAAGCTCTCAAGAAAAAAGGCCAAGAAAGACCTGACTAAATGCATGTTTGAGAATCATGGGCAAGTCTCTCTGTAGTATAATATACTCATCTCAGTGTTTTCAGGTAAGAACTATGATATTGCAAGTGTTTTAACTAGAGTTGCACATCTTATTTATCAAGTGAGCTTATTTAAAAAAGCCTTTGTTGAGCCGGGCGGTGGTGGCGCATGCCTTTAATCCCAGCACTCGGGAAGCAGAGCCAGGCGGATCTCTGTGAGTTCAAGGCCAGCCTGGGCTACCAAGTGAGTTCCAGGAAAGGCACAAAGCTACACAGAGAAACCCTGTCTCAAAACAAAACAAAACAAAACAACAACAAAAAAGTCTTTGTTGAGACCCAATTTCTTATTATTGAACTATATAACTGAAATCAAGCCCAACACATCATTTTAAAACTTCTGTCTAGATAACTCTCATCTGTGGCCAAAGTTAAGACTCAGTGATGATGTGTATATACTGCTCTTAATATAAGGTTCAGCACACACAGGCTATGTGGATGTGAAGATCCTAGAAAGAAATGGGAAGTCAAGAAATTTGAGTTTTCACAATGATGTTTCTCAAAACTAAACGGGCATATGACTCACCTGAGGAGTTTGTTTAGAGGCAATGCAGCAGACTCCATTCAATGGGTCTGGAGAGGACTGACACTTTGTGTGCCTATAAGACTCTGCTCTGTGGGGAGCCTGATGAGACTGCCCCAGGGATCACATGGCATCATAGAGATCTGCAGGGAAACCTAGCTTGTCTTAGTTCCAGAGGTAGATGGAGCAGCAGCCATTCCATCTGCACATAAACAAAAACCACACAAAATTTGCAGATCAGAAAATTAGAATTGTGCTTTTCTTGTATTTTCTCAGTTTGTTTACATGATACTTATATCTCAATTTCAGCAACTGTTAAATGTTCCCACTGAAATAAATGTTTTCCGCTGAAGCTATACATCTCTAATCTACCTTAAGAGAAGCAGTTCGCTCCTGCATATGATTCAGCAAAGCATGACTGACCTCAATACAGTGCTTTGTTTTCAAACTATTTTTAACTAAGAGATTTGCCTTCAAAAAAAGTTGAAAAAAAAGAATTTGTAAAAGTACAAATGGTAAAACACAAACTTAAAAAGGAAATAATAATTCTTAATATTTAGTAAAAGGCTCTGCTTTCTTCATAATTTGTTTTGTTCAGTATACTTGGATTGCTTTTTAAACACAGAGCCATGAAAATATTTGCATATTGTATAGATATTTATATTTTGTAAATACAAACAATTATTTTTATCTCTTGTTATTATGTTTTAGAGACTTTTAAGCATCTGTGTTAATAATTAAGCATTTATGTTCATATACTACAAGAGTATTACAGCTAGCACTTTTTTATTAATGTATGTTACTTATATAAAATAATGGCTTTCATTATAACATTTTTATATGCATATATCATGTATTTTTCTCACCTCACCATACTGTTACCCTCTCTTGTTCCCATCTCCTTCCTGCTGGCTCTTTTCTTCTCAAATAATCTCCCTCCTATATTTATGTCTAACACACACACACACACACACTCATACCCACTCACATATATACACACAGTCACTCTCACACACAGACACACACTCACATATACACTCATACACTCACACACACAGACATACACAAACACACACAGACACACACACTCATAAATATATATATATATATATATACACACACACACAGACACATTTGCACACACACACACACATACACAGATATACACAAATTTAGGTTCTGAAACTTTTTTTATTACACAGAAAGTCTCTCTTACTTTTTATTCCCTAAATAGGAATCAAAGAATCCTGTTTCTGAAAGGATCATTGAGTTATCCTTGTTTGTTTATGAGTGTTTGAAGCTAAGAAAACAGTGCCAGTGAGTGTGTGTTTTCACTCCACATTACAAAATGCGGTTCACAGCCTCCCGTCTGGCATGCTTCATGTACACTTATGACCTTCATGCTGGATCCCAGCAAAGCTGCATTGCTGAGGATTTTGTTTTTGAAGTTCAGGAAGGAACTACCACTACTGGGCACTGACTTACGACCCACCGTTACTCAGTCCTCACAGTACTATCGTGAGGCCAGATTGCTTCCCTTAGTATATTATTACCATGGTCGTGAACCAGGTATTCTAGCAATTCCATTCAATAGTTCAATTTAGAGAATTATAATTACAGCCCCAGCTAGATGATTTGCATCCAGAGTGGGAATGGAAACTGTATGATTTTGTCTGTTTACATGAGAAAAGTGTTTTCTGAGGCATTAAAGTAGACTAGGACTTCATGGAATTTATGGATAAACTTTGCTGCAGTATTGTATGTAGAGAACACAGATTTCCTCTTGGGTTGGTCCCCAGATTCTTCAACTTACCCGGTGTCTAACTTCAACCTCCACCAGCCAGTGCATATTTGGTGCCCACTGACCCTTCCAAAAAACGTTATGCATGAAAATGTGACTGTAACTGCTTGCTACAGCAATATTAAGCACAGGTGTTTGTGCTCTGTGAGGAAGGTCCCAGTAGGTGTGGCCCTCTGTGGAAAGTTACTGACAGACATCTCTCCAGATCTTGGGAACCCAAGCCACTTTGTCTATTTTTACATGAAGTCAAATTTCTGAGGAAATAGCCAATTCGGGAATAAGTTGTTTTCAAAGAGTACAGGTTTTTTTTTTTTTTTTTTTTTTTTTTTTTTTTTGCATAACATAGCTGGAATTTCTTAATGCTTGCATTTTCCTCTTTCTTTTAAAGTTGGATGTTTTATTAATTCAACTCCTTTGTAAGAGGATTTATGTGAATTGTTTTTTCCTTCCCTGCAGACCTCCCTTCAAACCCCAAAATACTACACAAACATCAAAAAAGACAGATTCCCAGGATAAAAAACATATCAATATTCACAAAAATGGACTTAAAATACACGTGTAGACTGGACATAGAAGGTCTGCTCTCCTTAAGACGTGAGCACTGTGGGAGTGAAAGGGCGACCATGGGCAGCCCCCTCTGGCTTGGAGGAAATTCTGCTCAAAATACTGACTGCTGGGTATCTGATCACTATCATTTCTTTTACGTGAAAGACAATAGAACACATGACACAGAAATCTGAATGAACTTGTAATTAGAATCAAGATCCAGAATGACTTACATGTGACCTCAGCCTCCGAATATTAGTTTCCTTGTATAAATGTGGGCATGGCATGCACTGCTCTGCCTGTGAGTACCAGGAAGACAATAGAGGCCACCCAAAGCCCTCTCAGGCCACAGGCACTTGGAGCTTTGAGGCATTCATCAAATGCCCGTTTGCTGCTGTTCAGACAAAGGAAAGCAGGTGCTGATTGGCATTTGAAGTCAGCAGAATGTCTTTTTTTTTTTTTTTTTTTGGATTTACCTCTTTCATGTCTTAAAAATTAGCATGGAAAGTACTAGGCTTGCTTGTGTGGCATTTTCAAACAAAATTCTTTGTTGGTTTTCCTTCCCCTCTGCGCTTCAGCATCTTGCTGTCCCTTTCTACCATGCTACCCTCAAAAGCCTCCTTGCTGCTTTTCTTTTTAGTAACTTGGATTTTGGAACAAGTGATCTAATCTCTAAACACTTCAGTGTTCTCTCTAAACAGGACTAAGAGACCTATCTTAGAAGATGAGCAAGAGGACCACGTTGTTATTATTATGTAATCAGACACCAGAGAAAGTTCTTGAAGCAAGGCAGCTCCTCAGCAGATCTTTCTTCTGTTTGTCCTGTCTTCAGGAGGCCACCGCCTAGGACTGTCTGTCTCAAGGGCCTGCTAGTTAAAATCCTATTTCTGGTTGGAAGTGAGATTTGTAAAACTTTGTGAGACCAGGCCAGTTTTATTGATCCTGTTTGGAAAGTGCTTATAATGTGATTTCTGAAAAAAATGCTATTTTCTGACTGGTATTTATTAATTAAAAAGATATCCTTTTACTTATTTTAAATAATAAGCAGTTCTTGAAGTTTTAACACATTACACCAACTGTCATCCTTAATACAAGTTAGTTTGCTCATGTTATAGTTCATTTGGGTCCAGAACATTGAAATGGTGTGAGCTTTGAGTATAAGAGGATAAGAAACGATAGATTGTGGTATGTAATATATTTGTGGATAAGTATAGATGCAAGGCAGCTTCTGTAGGAGCTTAGAGGAGAGTGAAATGAAAAGGTTTTTGTTTGTTTGGTTTTTTTTTAAAAAAAAAAAAAAAAACAAGACTTCATCTCTTGGTACTTTTATGGGTGGTGATATATTTGCATTTTAGACTAGATGTTTCCATGAGAGTTTTATTTTTAGATATCATGAATGTTGAAGTCTAGAATAAGAAAAACTAATTTGTGATGGTCAATATGTCAGTATATTTGACATAAGTACCCATAAGCCCTCCAGCTGTGCTCTCTGATGGTCACTGTGCATTTCTGAGCATTTGCAGTCGCTGTCCAGCATTTGTTGCTCTGAGCAGGCAACTTTTGCTGACACATGGTACTGTTCTTTGCCATAGAAGCTGTTTTGGGTGGCACAAATGCACATCAAGTATATATTTGTTCATAGCAATCCAAAACACTACCCAGCAGCAACAAAATAATTTTAAAGGTCACTTAGTGTACACTTGATCAAGTCTATTTTCATTTTTGACTGCTTCAGTTACTCAGAGATATCCACACGACTCAGATATTTGCTATAGCAACTGCTGTAGGTGAGTACCCCAGGGTGGATGGACTAGCCAGATCAGTTTCTTTGCACAGAGCAGATAACCTGCCTTCAAAAAATGATATCTGAGATCTACTTCAGATCAAAAGGAGAATAAAAGTAGGCCATTATGGACAGCATTTGTTAGTATTTTTATGTCCTTATTTTAGTAAAAATCCATTTACCCCTGGAAGGATACAAATAAATATACAGTAAATAAAAATCTAAAGTCTGTAAGGTAAGAATCTAGTTCCTCCTTCTCTGTCAAGAAAAAAAGAGAGCCAGACTATTTGTATCAAGCTGATGTAACTCTGCCCCTTTCCAGCTTTTGCAGAATCAACTGTGAATGGGGCCAGCCACTCCTTATAGAAATTATATCAACCACTTGGTTCATGTAGATAAGGGCTTCTCAACCTTGGCGCTATTGACATTTTGGTGACAGCATCCTTCAGTGTGGGGCAGTCGTCTGTATTTTAGAGATTTAACACCTTGAGCTTTGCTCTAGATGTCAGGAGCAACCCCAGTCCCACCCCCTACTCTCAGCTCCTGAGTATTCTTCTTTCAGGACATGAAAAGTGACCTTTGATGGGAAATATGAACAAGCAAACAAGCAAAGCAACAAACTATTGAGAACCTCAGAGGCAAAGACAAATTAGAAACAGCAGAAAATCTGTTTAAGAATCTGAGTCATTTCTTCTTTTCCTTTCTTTCCATGTGTGAGTATGTGATATGTATATATGTCAATGTGTGTGCATATGTAAAGACCAGAAGATCATGTCTGGAGCTTCCCTCTATAACTCTCTACCCTTTAAGTTTTATTTTTATTTCTATTTTTAAAATATTTTAATATATTCCATATATATATACATATATATATATGTATATATATATAATGTGACTTGGTCACACTATTTGCCTCCTTCAAATTACCCCAGGAACCTCCAACATATTGCTCTCCCAACATCATATCCTCTTTCTTTCTTTTTTCCATTTTTTTTTGAAGGGACTCAAAATTTTAGCTACTTTGGCAGCAAGTCCCAGGATCTGCTTGACTCTGCTCCTCAGTCCTGAGTTATAGAGAAACAGGTTCCTGCACCTAACTTTTTACTTGAATGCAAAAATATGAACTCAGGTCCCCATATTTGTTCAGCAAGCACTTTTCTGACTGAGCTATCTTCCTGGCCCCCCAAGTCATTTCTTATGCCACAATATTGTTGGCATTATTCAGATAATTGCTAAGTATTTTTCACTACATAGGCACAAAGGAATTTGCTCAACTGTACATAATACAGAGATTCTTAGAGATGTATCCATAGATCTCTAGAAACTTCATGGTAGCATTAAGGGGGCAATGAAGCCCAAAGAACTGCCCTCATTGGCTCATGTACTTGAATGCTTGTTCTGCAGTTGGTGTAACTGTTTGGGAAGGATTAGGAGGCGTGGCCTTGTTGGAGGAGGTGGTTCACTGGAGGTGAAAAGCCCATGCCATTCCCAATTAGCTTGCTCTTTCTCTGTCTGCCTCCTGGTTGTGTCTCAATGTACAAACTCCCAGCTACTGATCAGCACCATGCCTGCCTGCCTGCTGCTGTGTTCCCTATCATGATGGTCATGGACTCATCCTCTAAAATTATAAGCAAGCCCCCAGTTATATGCTTTCTTTAAGTTGCCTTGGTCATGGCGTCTCTTCACAGAAATAGTAACTCTAACTAACCGTGTGTGTGGTATGGAGAATGTCTGATGTCATTTTATATCATCCCCCCCCTTTCTTTTAATCTAAAGTTTCTCTCTGATTTGGTCATGCTTTTTAGGTAGATTGGCTGGCATCTGTGTCTCTCTATATGGCATTATATTGTATATCTCTGAACCCAGCTTTTACATAAAAGCTAGGCACACAAATCCTCACGATTGACCAGCAAGCACTTTATCCTCTGGGCCAGCTCCCAGCCAATTTCCTGGTCTACATTATCATTGAAGTTATTTGGCCAAACACCATATAGACTATAACAGTGGGGACACTGTAGTGGAAGGTGAAGAAGTCTCATAGAAGAACATAAAAGAGGATTTAGCCTTCAATTGTTCTTTGGGTTTGGTGTCACTTGCCACTTTACCCCAAGGCCTGGTACAGTCCTGCACATGTGATAGGAGTTCCATAAGTACTCAGCAAATGAATGAATGAATGTTTTATTTTGCATAATAATGCTCAGTATATTTAGTTTACTAAAACTCTTTTAGTTTTAAGTATATAACTGAAAGAAAGAATTATACCTTATATATCTGCTCTAACTAAGATACCAACAGAAGTTGAATCATCAGAAATGATTAAAGATCATAACTTCCTTAAGGAGAAAATGCACTAATATATCTAGAAGATTTTCTGTAAGATGGTTCACAGCCAAAGGTCAAGTTACTTAAAAGCCAAGCACCTCTTAGCATCAGAAAGCAAAGTTAAAAGGAGAGTTTAGTCTCTAAGCTTTCTGCATAGCTGTAGTTTTATTATCCTTAAATGTACTAAATACTAATTTCTACATTTTAGTCTTTCATAGTATTTCATTTTTCTCCTGAGATGAGGACTGTATTTCTAAGGGAACGAGGCATTATTTCAGGAGTGCATGGGAAGGATTCCTGAGTACTCAAAGGAATGCTTTATTGTGGTGGCTGCAGCCTTCTCTGGCGGTGGTTTGAGACTCCCTAGGGAGTTGAATGACCCTTTCACAGGAATGCCTGTCAGATATCCTGCATGTCACATATTTACGTTATGCTTCACAACAGTAGCAAGATTGCAGATATGAAGTAGAAATGAAATAATGTTGTGGTTGGGGGTCACCACAACATGAGGAACTGTATTTCAGGGTTATAGTATTAGGAAAGTTGAGAACCATTGTTCTATGGTCAAGGTCATGAGTGGAAAGGTAATTCTTATTTGATGGAAGGCATTGTTTTGACTCTTTGCTCACTCAGGTTTCCCATTAAGTCTCTGATCCACAAGAGGAATTGGGGTGCAGAAGAGACTGGTGCAGGACCAGAGCATTTGTGTGGGTGGAGGGTTCCCCAGTTCAGTTGTGCAGGTACAACAAAGTCTTAGAGAATACGACCTTACTCTGATTCCAAAGATGGAGGCTTCTAATCCCTGTTTTACTGAGAGAAGCCCTTATATAGACTGGGATGAAGATGCTGTCTTAAATATCTTCTTTTGATCATTTAAAAAATATATATATATATATTTATCCAATGAGAATACTAAGTCATTTTTATCAGGCACATTTATGGCAATAAAGACCTGACCTCTATGTAAAATTAGTACATTTTTTTTCCTCATATGATTCTAACATTAATGTCAGCATAACAGCAGCAGCAGCAAATTTTGGTGGTCTGAACAATTATTTTAGATGTGCATATTGGATTGACTGATTTTATTGAATAAGTACACATTTTTACTTTCCTTTCTGCTCTCATGAACTCAATGAATCAAAAATCTGAACAACTGTCAACTGATATGAAGATGGTACAATTCAATAGTAAGCATTCCAATGACTGTTAAGTGGCTGAGGTGTAAAGGAAGGGAGAATGACCCCTTTGTCATGCTGACTGACTAGGGCTGTTCTCTAGTTATGCAAAAATACCAAGTTGCCATGCAAATATCCACAGGAGAGTTTTCTAGAGTGAAACATTAGTCAATGAAAGAAGAAAGATTAAGACAGACCAGGTGAACTTTATTGTTTTGATATCAAATTAGTTCTTGAAGTTGCAAGAAGAGAAGACAGAGCAAGTACAGAAGAAAGAAAGGAAGAGACAGGCCAAGCTGTGTGGAAGAGTAGTGGCCTCTGCTCATTTATCATCCACATTCCCAAATGAGTGTTTGAGAATTAAATTATCGTCTCATTTCTCAATGATTGAGGTCAAGGGCAATAGAAGAAGAAACCAAACTCTGTAAAAATCAGCTAGCTATCTACACCAGTGAAGTCTCAGGAGGCCAGTGCTTCTAATTATACAATGGGTGGCTTCCTCACTCCTCAGACCCCTCCCATGTTCTTGGCTCTCACTTTCAGATAGCAGTGTTGCCCAGGTCTCTGGTGTTGTATACTGCTTTCTGAAGCACACATGCCATTTTTATTATGTGGGTATCAAGATAAAAGAATTTTGTTAGGTACACAAGGACACCCATTTTTATACCTGGTGAATTTATCTTTCCTTGGAACTGTGGCGATACAAAACTTTGAAATCCCCTGTTGCAAGACAAGCACTTGCAGCTACTCACTGCTCAGCAAGGCACCTTGTTGATGGTTTTGCAAGACATTTTGACTGAACTTTCTCAACATCACATTATTACATTCCTGGATATGTCCTGACAGGGTTCTCCAGCTACCACCTTGAGTATCCTGTGATATGAATATTCACTGTTCTAGTATGAGAGAGTATATACCACTCCTTATTTTCAAGTATCAATGCCTTTGGCCCTCAGAAAACTCCATCATATGGTAAGACACTGGACTCTCACAGGCAGTGTGGTCATGGATTCCCTTTGCTCAGAGACCACTCATTCTGTTTGTTATACTTATAAAATTGCCTTATCTTTATACAGATTTAATCCTTTTAGTAGCAGGGACTATCTTTGGCTCTTCAGGGTCTAATATCTGACTCATCAACATTTACTCAACAAATGTTTACTAAATTAAATTATGTGGTTAATTTTACAGACTTACATCTCTGTACTAACTTCTAGGCTTACCCCAGCAATATGAAATTATTTCTGTATTATTGATAACTATATAAATTTTCTCAGATATTCTTGTATATTGCTGAGGAGGTGCTTTTGGTTATACATGTGAGAGAGAAGTAATATCATATGCCGAATGAATACATTGAAAAATACACATACTTTTAGGTGGACACTTCACCACATAGTTTTGGCGAGCATAATTCTAGCTCACATTGTCAAAGGAATAAGCTATATGGTACACTTGAAGGTACAGAACTGGGGATTCAAAGGCATTTATTTGAAACTTCCCCAAAGACCAAACAGTGTTGGGGAGTTCAAACTTTTTACTGTCCTTTTTCTTTGTGGATGTGTTCATGAGTGTGTGTTCATGAGAGTGTGTGCACTTGCCCATGTGGTTGCACAAGCATGTGTGGTGGATCCTCCAGTAAATTGCTGCAATCCACCCCCAGCATTGGTGTTACATACTCATGTTGCTGCCTGGCTTTTAGGTGGGCATTAGTATCTGAATTCAGGTCTTCGTGCTTGCATGCACACACTTTAGTGACTGTGGCGTCTTTCACTTTATACCTTTACTATTTGCTAATCTACAGAACCATGAAAAGGCCTAAATAGAAAATGAACATTGGCGTTGTTCATTCTTTTGACTCTGGAATTGTAGAAGGAAATACGGCTGTAACACAATTGTCCAATTTCTACCTTCCTAGAGCTGAAATACCAAAAATGAGCATTCAGACAATAACCAAAAACTACAAAATATGCAGTGTTAATGACTGCTATAAAGGAAACAGGGAAGCACAGATGTGTTGTTTCAGCGTCTCTGAATGAGGATGTGTTTGAGCAGAGCTGAAGGTGTGAGAGTAGGCAAAATATGGAGGTGGTGTTCCGGTTGAGGAGGCTGTTATCATTCTTTCAACTGTGTTGAGTATTCTGAATGTGGGAGTTGTGTTAATAATGATTGTGGCCTCCCCCGGACATCCTCCATTCACAATGTGCTTTGTCCTGAGTTGGCTGAATTGGCAGTCAAATCATTTGACTTTCCCTTTCCGTGGTTCATTTTGGAATTGCTAATATAGCCGTGTTTTTCCACGTGTATCCTTTCTATTAATTTAAAGCTCCTAGATTTTATTTATTTTTTGTTAAAGTTGATGTCTATTTCCTATTAAGATTGGCAAAACTGTTCACTTCTTTGTAAACATGCCAAAAGAAGCAATGAGAAATGTTATGTATAGACATCTACTAAAAATGGCCCTTTAACACTGCAGCTTTGAATGTGGAGAACCTCAAAGAATCTTTAATGTTTTATCGGCCTAGGGTGCCACCTTTACTTTACTCTTCTATAGCAGGTAAATAAAGGTAAATAAAAGAACATGTTTCCATTCTTGTAGCACTGGGCACATTGGCATTTATTGATTTCCTTTAGCCTCTAGGATGGCAGATATTTTACTTCTCTATGCAGCCTTATTAAATTGTGTTTAAACTTATTTTTTTTATTATTGCTTTTGCATTCTTATAGAGCCCCACCCCCACCCCATTTTCTCTTGATTAGTTTCAGGAATTCCTTTGAGTTTTGTCATCTGAGTTTTCCTCGTCTTTTGTTTTCTGTTTTAGGGGAGTGTGCAAATCACACCACCCAATCTATTTCCCAAGAAGCAATAGAGTTATAGCCTAGTTTCATTTCTACAAGTTTTCTAAAGCATGTTTTGTTGGTTTCTATATGGAAAGTCCTAGAGCACAGTGCTTCACATATGAGAAAACCATAGAGCTCTGAGTCAAAAGAGAAATTGATTTTCACACCTGGATGAAATCAGTTGAATTAATGCAGTGTTTTCTGGATCAATGATGACCAGTGGTAAAGTTTCCCTAAACTTATGTGACAAAAAAGGAGCAAATCTAAGAGTGAAGTACTGCTAGTTATTTCTGAATACATATTCTCAAACCAACATTAGGTCATTTTGTTTCTTAACATCTCATTGATTGATTTTTATGAATGACAGGGATAGTACACGGTGATTGTAGTGACTTCTATGCCTAATATGATAATTAATATTTAATTTTTGATTAATGAATAGATTAACATGGCCAAGTTAGACAGAATGGAATTCCTTTTCACAGTTGTCTCCCATTATGACACTTCTTCCTAGCCACAAACATGCAGACCATCACTGCTACTAGTATCCATTTGGAGTTCTGTTGTACATGTTCAGACAAAAACAAAAGATTTACTTTGTGTCCTGCTTCCTCATAAAACAATAGCATATTACACATTCAGTTCTAAACGATGATTCTTACTGGCTTTTATTTTGAAATAAGTATCAATGCCTGTGTAAGACCTGCACAAGCACAATCAATCAAGCTAGTCAATAGTCCAGAATGGATGGGGAAAGGGCTCACAATACTCTACCCTAAGCTTTGGAGCAATTGCAGGTTGACTGCTGAATGGAGAGGGAGAGTCAATTTTCTCCAAGTGTGTGAAACCTGATTGGTTGCCCATGCTGTGGTGGATGGCCAGCCCTATACCTATGGGCAATATAGACAGTGCTAATTGGATTCAATAAATCATGAAAAGGAAAAGAAGGAGAGGATATAGGGGGCGAGTCGGGGTGGATATTGTTAAAATATTTAATATGAATTCTTGAAATTCTCAAAGAAATAAGTTTCTATACAAGTGTGGGTATCCCTGAACCTAAGCCCCTGTTCAGGGCACCATCTTTGGCAGGCCAGTTCCCACCTTTTAAAGAGTTCCTAGGAGAAGGAGAGAGGAATAAGAAACTTTTAGATAGAAAGCGGAGAGGAGACAGACAGAAACACAGGATAGCTTGGGGAGGACCTGGATCAAAATCCACTGATCCCTTCTGTCTCTTCAAAAGGGCTTTTAATATCAATGCCAAGGGGTGGGGCAAAAGACCCCCCCCTTGCTAGATCAAAGCATACCACACAGCTAAGTGCAGACCCTTCCAAACACCTGGTAACCACGTCCATGGTCCAATCATCCCCTTATGCAGCCCTCCTGGGTAAAACAAGCTCAGATCTCAGTAGGAAACCTCTGTGGGTCTCTATAAACAAGATCATTTAAAGTCTACCTGTCCATTTTCTGTTGAATCAGTATTGTACCTTTATAAATAACCATTTGTGTCTGCTTGTACAGACTGATTCCCGGTTCTCTGTCCTATGGATACATGTATCCATGCAAACATTATACCTCCACGAGTACCACAGATCATAAGAAGTCTTCTCATCGGACAGAATGAGTCCTCACATTTTCTTCTCTATTAATATAGGTTTATCTATTTTCTGTCCTTTGCTTTTCTATATAGATTTTACCATGACTTATACATGTATACTATATGGTTACATACACACCCTTAAGCAGAAATTAGCATAAAGAATTTGAGGAGAGTTGCAAATTTACTAAGTCATATCTTCTAGTCTATGAGGATTGTGTGCCTCTAAATTTATTTAGTCCTTCTTTTCATTATTTCTACCAGCAGTATATAATTAAGCTTGTATGTATCCTGGATATATTTGGATTTTTTTTTGCAAATTGAATTTTTTTATTCAATTTAATTTATTATTATTATTAGTGTATGTTGAAATGATTATTATACATAGCAACTTGTTTAAGTAACACATCATAATAAACTAAAGAGTTTATGGAGAAACTACCATTTTATTTTTGCAGTTCCACAGTGGATGGTTAAGGACAAGCATTGAGGTTTAATTACTTTGACTTTTTCTAATTGATTTCTAATTAACAGTCAAATGTATATGGTACATTAAACAACAAAGGCATCATACAGCCCCAGGTGTGGAATGGGTCAAAAGATATTTGATTAACAATTTTTACATGTCTTTCAATACTGCCACCTATAGAGATTGTAAAAAATTGTATTTCCATCAGTCATGTACTTTTTCCTATAGTTTAACAGAGTTTGATATCAAACTTCATTACACTCTTAGTTTTAATATATCTTTATGTTATTGTTATGAATAATTTTTAAAAAACATTTTATTTATATGCAGGTGATTTGTATGTGTTTACTTGCTTTTGTCCTGTGTGATGGCTAATTTTAGGCTTCAACCATACTGGGTTAAGGGGTCTACATGTACTAGTTCTCTGTTCTCTAGTGTTCAGATGACCACCAGGGGAGTTAGCCTGAGCTGGTTTCCATAGAGCACTTCCCCTACATGTATCTATTTACCTCTGCCCTGCAGGAGCTGCTCCCAAAGAGCTCGTACTCAGTATAGAGTCAGTTGCCGCTTCATGTCTTTTGCCCATTTTCTCTATTTAATATTGCATCTTCTGGGTTGTATATAGAAATTGTATCGTGAATTAGCAAGTTTAAATCTATCTGTGCCAATTACTGATGTTTCTCATCCTGCAGTTTGTCTTCTCATGTTGGTAGTTTACTCTGGCATGTGATGGAAAACATCACATGATCACGCTTGTCCTCAAGCATTTTATGTATGTATCTGTAATGTCCCAGGAATGGTAATTTTTTAAAAAATTTGTATGCATGTATCTGCTTACAATGTCCCAGGGATGGTATTTTTCTTTTAATTTGTGGCTTATAATGATGTTATGAAGACATACCAATTAAATCACAAATTTATCAACTTATTTTGCAAGTTAACCCAATGTTAACAAAATCCAACAGGCTTCTCTTTTAGTTGGAAAGAGCTAAAATTCAAATGGAGAAATAAATGAACTAAAATCATTAGAAAGCTATGTAAAAAATAAAAAGTCTGAGATTAGTTCTACCATGCCCTACTTGGTGTGAAAAGATGTTGAAAATCTTTTGTGGTTATAGCAGGCCAAGACTTGTACATGAAGAGACAGATAATGAAGTGGATTAGAGAACTCACAATAGATTTGATCATATGAAATCTGACTTATAAGTTACCTTGATTCGAAGAGAAAAATGGACTAGGTCATGTTAAGATATCACTTTTTTAAACAAATAGTTTAGCAAAAACCAAGGATTTTAGCATTCTCTATAAGCTATCGGAATAACTAGGTGCTTGAATATTTTTAGTAGATGTCCTGAAAACTATTGGATTTGTGAAAGACTATACAGTGATACCTTTTCATAATTAGGGATGTGTATCTCTCCTAACATTTGACACAATTATATGCTTATTTCAGTGTTATCATTGTGAGTTTATGTAATCCTTTTCCACATCTACTGCTTAGAATGAAGCTTTTTAATATATCACTAGCCACAATAACATACCTGTTTCTTATTCTTCCTATCACCCCACTCTGTTCTCTACTGCTCAGTGTTATCAGTGGTTAGTAGGTCCTGAATATTATCCTTTGCATCTTTGTACTGTCATTTCCCCTGATTTCTCCAGAAGTTTTTACCCAATCCACTTCAGTCTTTGTCCAGAGGTCTTGATCTGTCTACACAGATGTAACCAGAGTGCTGTCCACTGGTTTCTAGTTAGATACAGCAGTAGACCTGAAGAAGGACGGGAGAAATGTCAGAACCCTCCTATGGAGTCACCTCAGATTTTATGCTCTGTGATTTTGCAAGGTAAATTTCTCTCTAGAACATTCTTACCAAATTTCCTTGCTTTCACATTGTTGGCCCTAGGTGCAAAAGAACTATACTATTAGTATGTCCACAGTGTCTGCCATTTATTAAGATAAATAATATTCCCTGGCTGAGGAAGAGGCTCAGTGGCTAAATTACTTGTGCCATAAGAATGAAGACCTGAGTTCAAATCACTATAAGCCATGTAAAGGTGTGTACAGCACAGCAATGCTCCTATGGTGAAATGGGAAAGAAAACAGGAGAAGCTCCTAGAGTTCCTGGATCAGCAGGTCTGGTGTATGTAGTGGTGAGCAAGACACCTTGTCACAAAGAAGGTGAGAACTGATACCTGAAGTTGACCTCTCACCACATACACATGTGCACCCACACTTACACGTACACACAGACATTACTCTATTAAGCCTTCATTCAATGACTAATATGAGTGTGTAGTCTGTTTCCCCTTGGGCCTCTAAATTATATAGTATACATCACTATGTATGTCTATTTGGATTGTCCTATAATTCTAATATATAAAATGTTCCAGAAACTAAACTTCAGTTTTCAACAAATTTGGGGCATACTCTCTTGGTAGGAAAAAATTGAGTTGAACACTTTCAGTTTTTTTTTCTTCTATGACTCACTATGAATATTCATGTTTCATCACAGAAAAAAAATATGAAAGCTGCCTTTAGCTATGTTTCTATTACAGATGATTTTAAAGATACACAAAAACAGAGGAGCATAATCAAGCATTTGCAGTTGTCAACCAGTCCAAACAGGTGTAACTCATGGCCCATCTGGTCCCAATCATACTGCTACTCCCTCCATTCCAAGCTCAAACAGAGGCCATAATCAAGTAGTAACTGGAACAAGAAAGTACTAATAGAAGGGATTGCTAACAATAAAGGGAGATTGGAATAATGAGAGACTGCACAGTAAAAAATAAAAAAGGCTCTAAAGAATTTACATAAAATAGGTAGAAATGTCAGCCACTAACCCTAGAACTGAGATGTGTGCCCAAGGAAGAGACCTAAGACTAGAATTCAGACTTTAGCAGCGGTCATAGGCTTGCTGGATGGCAGAGAAGCCACTGTGTGTTAGCTGGTTAGAGATGACTTGGGATCTATCCCGTAGAAGACTTTGAAAAGTCAGCACAGGGAGGCGTCTCATCGGAGTTCCACTGCGCTCACATCTGCTGCACTGGTATGACAAACTGATGTTGTTTTTTCTGGTATTTGTAGTCCAGTCTCCTGTAACACGAATCTTAAACGGTCTTGTTAATATAAAAAACATGGGAGCCAGGTATTGGTGTGAACGCTGAAAGATAAGAGAAACAGAACAAGCCACATCTAACCTCACCTTGCTAACTTCTCAGCTGATCTTGTTTCCTCAAATTGGAAGTCTCTCTATCCTCATCCGAATGGATCTCAGCTGAACTGCTGCTAAAAGCCTAAAAACTTAACAAACCTACTTGTGGTCTCATGCCTTATATACCTTTCTGCTTCCTGCCATCACTTCCTGGGATTAAAGGTGTGTGTGTCACCATGCCTGGCTGTTTCTAGTGTGGCTTTGGACTCACGGAGATTCGGATGGATCTCTGCCTCCAGAATGCTAGGATTAAAGGCCTGTGTGCCATTTTCTGGCCTCTATGCCTATCTAGTGGCTGTTCTGTTCTCTGACCCCAGATAAGTTTATTAGGGCGCACAATATATTGGGGGACACAATATCACCACAGTCTTGCAATCCAGCATGACTCTCCAAGCGCAGCTTATGTTTTCCCTGTGCTAGAATAATTTCTCCAAGGAGCCCCAATTCCATTTAGTGTATCTAGTATTTGGAAAGCCCTACCAGTATGCTGTGTGGTTTTTACTTAGTCATTTCTCCTGGAGACTTTCATGGACACAAATAAGAATAATAATATGTGGCAAATACTCAAGAGTTCATATTGATATTTGTTATTCAAAATTAGGATAATTAGTAGCTTATTCTTTCTTCTCACAGATCGAAAAACTTGACTCTCCAGAATATTGAGGCTGACAGAATTGGACTGTCTTATAATGTCTCATGTGTTTTGTTTAAAGTTAATCATAAAACAACCTCAGTTTAGCAACAGCAGTGTCACAACCAGCACTATGATTACTACAACAGTTATTTTGGGTTATCCTTAGTTATATCTATTGCATTGTCATCTTCAGTTCCAGTACCACACACAAAATCCCACACTATAGTCCTCATGTGGCTCCTCCTTCCTCTTGTTCGTGACAATTTTCATCCTTTTCTTTATGGCTTTCGTGTGTTTATAGAACACTGGCAAATATTTTGTATAATGTCCTCCAGTTTGCAATTGTCAAATATTTGATCATGATTAAGTTGATACAGCATATTCTTAAAAACACTACACAAATGATATCTGATAATGTATTCATTAGTGAGCCTTGCCTGTCTGAGACAAATAAGATGGAAGCTACAATTTTCCTTACAGCCATAATGATGGCCAAAGTTGGAAGAACTTGCACAGTAATCAAAATGATGATGATGGTTATGACTATGACGATGATGATATAAACATCATGAGTCTACATTAACAGGAAGAAAGGGCAGTAGAAAGAAATAAAGAGATAATGTTTTCATGGAAGAATTACAATTAAATAAAGTAAGTAAAATTGTCTGAATAAATGCTTTTCAAAAGAAGAAACACAAATAGCGTTACGATTATTGTGAAAAAATGTCCAATATCATTAGCCATGACAGAATTGAAAATCAAAGCTATAATGAGGATCTGTACTATCCCAACTAGAATGACTATTATCACAACAGCAAAATGGAACAAGTGCTAGTGAGATGTAGACAAAAGAAAGTTTTATTTCCTACCAATAAGA